>PVLD010026905.1:0-21495 GCA_004027595.1 Dinomys branickii
AAATGGCAAATAAATACATGAGAAAATGTTCCACATCCTTAGTCATTCGAGAAATGCAAATAAAAACAACATCGAGATTTCATCTCACCCCAGTAAGACTGGCCAGTATGAAAAAGTCATGCAATAACAGATGCTGGCGAGGCTGTGGAGAAATAGGGACTCTATTACACTGCTGGTGGGAATGCAGACTGGTGCAACCCTGCATCATTTGTAATGCTTTTGCTTTATTTTGTTTTTGTATGTGATGATGGTATTTTGCCATTGTTGTTTTCTTTTAACCATTCTCTTTAAAATAAAAAAGAACACAAAGAATTAATGATTTGAACTTCTATTATAATACTTGATATGTATTTATATATGGAACCTCTCTATGTATTATTCATATAGGTTTATAGATTTTCAAATAGAAGTGAAAATAAATTGCACTACTTCCTTGCTGTGATTGGCTATTATCATTAAATTATGTCTAGTAAATTCACACTAAAATATTGGAATTTCTAAACTTTCTGGAGAATATTCTGACCTTGTGTGTACATAACTAATACAACAGAATTATTTTAAAAGCATTAGTTATATGTTAATAGACATTGTGCATTATGCTCATAATATTAAGTTAGTTTTTAAAGTAATGACCATGCATATCAAGGATATATGTATGACTCATTCTGTTTGATTTTAATACAATTTCTGAATATTTCCATCAAAAAGTTAACATAAAGGGAAACATAAAAACTGATAAATACCAAGATGTCCCTTCATATTGTCCTTGAGTATTTTCTGTTTAATGCCTTCCTGCTTCTTTCAGTTCGGGTCTTTCCCCATAACATCAGCACTCCACATAACATACATCCTGTTCTTTAGTGTTTATAGCTGCATAAGAGCACAAATTCATATGAACGTCATGGGAACACAAGCCTGTATTTCTATAAAGAGTTACACTGCTAAATTATCCCTTTTGTACTTATAGCCCAAATACATGAAAGGAAATATGTTTAATAGAAAATATAAAATTGCATATATTTCAATGATGCAAGAGAAATTCCAAGTATTAGATTATCCGAAAGGCAATTATCCATCAGCAAATACTGGAAAATTGATATTCTTCCACCTGGATGTTAAGCATTCAGTCATCCGTTTTTCAATGCTCGTTAGCACAAATGGACAGACTGTGGCATAACCATTGCCCACAAGCATGTGGACACAAAGATTAATTGGGTCATTGTTCCACAATATTGCACGGGATGAGAAAGTAACACAGTCTAAGAAGTACATGAGCATAAAGAAACCCATGAGTAGCAGGATGCTTCGACTGGCCGTTTCTTCTGGGGATGATTTTGGACAAAGGCTGGTGCTGTGCAGGTGCTGGAACTGCCTCTTATGCCTGCACAACAGGCTCACCATGTATCCACTTGAGAGAGCCATCAGCACTATAGAGACAATATCTTGAATATTCACAAGTGAGAGAAATATGTACCTGAACGAGTAACTGATAGGCCACTGAGAGCAGGATTCAGTAACAAACACGAGACTGTGTGAGGTCACACTGGGGGTAGCCCCAATGGAGGCCAAGAAACGAGTATTCAGGATCAAATTGAAGACCCATAAAAATAGACAACATGAGTAGTGATGTGAGGGTTTATGCTTGAATTTTGCCAAACAAGAGTTTCTGGGGCTTAGGGTGATGGCCTGGAGGATGCTCAGCAGGCAGGTGGTACAGATGGAGAGGGCCCTCATCAACCTGTGCACATAGATAATCAATTTACACATGAGGCCGTCCTCCCAACGCTGAAACTCAAAAGTGTCTGCAGCTATGAAGCCCATGGTTACCAGCATCACCAGGTGAATCAGGGCCAACTGCATGATAGTGAGGTCAAGGGGCTTGGGCCTGTGCTTGAGGAGAAATGTGAGGATGTGGAAGAGAAGCAGGACAGTGTTGGCTGTGATCCCGATGGTGATTTCAAAGAAAACTGTGCTTCTCACATAAAAAATCTTGAAAAACTTTCTCTTTTTTTTCACTAGCATAGCAAGAGAATAACAATAAAATTCTGAAGAAAAAAGCAAGAAGAATTATTTATCACAAATACCGCCACCATCATCATCTTGGCCTTCATCAGCACAACTGATTCCTCCCCATGCATCTTTTACCTTCAGAGCTCACCTTTCCTGATAGCAGGGTGATTATGTCTCTCACTTCAGGGGCCCCAGAGCACCTCTGAGAAAAGTGTCACAGGTGAGGAAGGTGTTTCCATGTCTCTGTCTTAGTTTTCAGATTTCATCATCAGACAATGTCCTATTTGTCTTTGTATCTATGGAAAGTAGAAACAGTGCTAGCTACATACTAAGAGCTATATTTCTTCTGTGGAATTTGAGAGAGCAGATTTGCCTACATCCAAAACTAAGATCCTCTGAAGCAGTAACTGTCCATGGAATAGGCATACACAGTTATGCAATATCAGTGACATCTTACTTCTGGTTTGTTGTTGGACAAAATATTCATAAAGAACAAGTGTTTTATAGTATGTTCTGATGTCAAATTAATGTGGTTTACCTCTATAATTGGACATTCATCAAATTCAGGGTGTGGAAAGTTGATTCACACATCTGACACACAGTTGATTATTGGGGACAAGTATATTCCTAACTTCTTAGAGATAGAATATGTACAAATGTATCAAATATGAAGACAGAAAAAAACATGAAATGCTAGGTACTATTGTCATTATTATAGAGTTGCTCATGCATAAAACTTGATAGAATTCATAAGATTGATAAGATATTATACCTCTCAGGCTAAAAATTATGGAGAAATAATCAAAATAGTAGACAATTAACAATATCAGTTTATGAGACACATGAAATTAAAATAGTTTTTAATTTTCCAAGACTACAGTGTTCATATATTCTAGGAACTCATGCCAGGAAAACCTAAATCAGCAATGACAGTGATGTTATTGTTCATTGTTAGGACCATGAAATTTTCTTCTCACTCTATCATAACCATATGGAAAGAGAATCTCAAATGTAGCTGTATATTAAGTAAATTCTGAAGATTCTTCCTTATGGTTTTAATCAGATGAGTGGTACATTCTCACCCTAAAGGTAGTTAACAATGAGTACAAAAATTTATGTCTTCCAAGTAAGAGAGAACAGTTCTGCATATTTATGGGGCTCCAATGTCAATTTTGTAGTACAGAATTTGGTGACAATAAACTTTTTAGTTTATCTCCCAGTGTGATTAAGGTATTTGCTTTACATCAGTTTTTATAAAGCTATAATGTTAAAGTCCTAAGATGGTGTCATGGGTATAGAAACATATCATCACAGGCTAATCATTTCAACACCACAGATTAAGACTGCATTCATAGCTACTGAGAGCATGTGCTCTATAAGTGATTACGCTGTGAAGTGACTGAGAGAAACCTGAACTGTTTAGAAACAAAGAACATGTGATCCCAATTTCAAAACTCGAGGTAAGGGAGTATATGATCCCAGTTATATGGAAATTGTGATTTTTAAAATGGAATGTTATAGTAAAGGTAGACAAACCTCATCTTTTCCTAAAGTATTGGTAAATGAAAATTACATAATTTTCCTATTCACACAGTCAGCAAGTTACAGTTTGGTCCTGTCATTTGCTCAGGGAGAACATGGAAAAATGTGTATCTATCCGCTGTCTCTGACCTATGTAATTTCTGAGTCCTCAGTGCTCTGCTTTGTCTTTGATCTATTCTAAATGACACACATTTTCTGTTCCTCCAGGACACACAAATTATAAAACATATCCTCGTAATATTTTAAAGGCATGACTTTAGACTTCTACATAACAATATCCAAATAATAGTTTGAAAGAATTACATGAAAAAGTAAAATGTAAATTATGAACTTGTCTTTCTATGTCTTTTTTGCAGAATTCCAGCTCTGATTTAATTGTTTTCATAAATTGAATTTGGAAAGCAATCTATTAAAATGGGTCAAGTAGCATGTATCAATCTTCCATTAATCGAAGGAAACAACTAAATTCTTATAAACAAAGCTCATTGTTTAAAAAACTACCATCCTAAAGTGCGAAGGATTGAGGTGGGAGAATGTTGCAGATGCTCTGTTTACTCAACATTCAGCATGTCACAGTGTGCCCTAAGTTCTTAGCCAGAAACTGGCAATCTTTTTGGAGCAGAAGGTCAATCTCCTTTCTGCATATCATTCATACAGGAAACTGCTGCACTCAGAAGCAACTAGTTATATTATTAATTCCCATGAAGGATGAGAAAAATGACAGAAATTAAGGCCAAACATCCAGCCATCTCAAAATTTTGTGGACCATGCAAAAATATTAGCAAAACACACTCCATATAGTTTGGTCCTTTGTTTTTGTCTGTAGATATTATACAGAAAGGTCTAAAACTAATTTTGAACTAATTCTTTATTTGAAAATATAGTCTTGGGACTGTGAACGCTGGAAAGCAGGCTAGCAGAAATGATCTGGTAGTGCCCTCGCCCAGCCATGCCTCATCCAGCTCACACCTGCCAGGTGGAGCCCAGCTTAGGAGAACAGAAGCAGGACAGCAGCTCCTTCAATCTACAGCATGACCCAGAAGACAGTCCCCGAATACAGCTGTTGGGAGTGACAGTGCCTAGACAGGACCGGCCTCACCCCAAATGCCAAACACAACATTCTCATTTATGGACAGACCCAACCCAGCTGCCCTCAGACAGACTTCTTCGATAAAAAAGAAAAACAAAGCAAAATAAAAACAGAGAAAATCACAGAGGAACTTTTGTTAATAAAAATGAAAAAAATAAAATAAATCACAGAAAAACTGGAAGAATGTTCTGAAAAACGTGACACAGAAATTTGAAAAAAGCAAAGAAAGTGCTAGTGGGCAGCTTCTGGAAAGCAAAACAGAAAATAGAAAGTCAAAGAGAAACCTCTGCATTCGGTTTGTGCAGTCAGCATCTGGAGCTCCGATAGATCAGTAAGGCCTCAAATGCCCCCTGACAGATGTGACACAATTGACAGCCTAGTTAGTGCACTATCTAAAAAAGGATTCACTTTAGACACTTGATACCTGGCAGTTTCCAGGACCAAGGCCAATCCTGTGACACATTACACCCTCAGATGTTTCACAAACCAGTGAGAAGGCTCGGGTCAGTGCACCTGAGCCAGACATGAGAAAAGTCCAGCTGTACTGTGGGAGAGTGGGGCCTCAGTAGACTCTCACCACAAGGGGCACTTATGGCCTTGAAGGCAGGCAGACTGTTGTGTGAAGAAAATGGCTACCTGTTCTTTTTTTCTTAGAATTATGGAATGTCATCTTTATAGCATACAGAAAAAGGCAGTATATAGTAATAGAGTTAAGCCCAGAACATGGTCACGTGTCTTACCTGCAAAAAGATCAGATCTTAGCTATTATTCCTGAGCCTCACACATCAACTTTACAGTGATGGGCATCAATATTGCCCTTTACTAAAATTTAAGTTGAAAGAAAATAAAGTCTTCAGTTGAAAGAAAATAAGGCTTTTCATATAAGACTGAGAAGACCAAAGACTGATTTAGGTTCATGAGAATATAGTTCTACATGGTAATGCCTCTTGTCATAATTCCAGCTTCAAAAATTGCAAAGTGGGGCACGGGGGACAAATAGTGGACAGAACAAGGTGCGCAAAATAATCACCAGCCAGATAGGTGGCTAGAACTAAGTGTACAGCAATTATAATTATAATGCATAACTGCAGAAGTAAAATTAACTAGCACAAATTACACGGGTTACTTTGTTTTAAAAAGCTTTCAGTGACTTACAGAGATTACGGTACAACAGAAACTGATACTGCATATTGAAATGCACAGTGAAAGTTCATCTAGTTTTGAGGGGTATAAATAGAAATATAAAGCTTTAGACTAAGGCAATAATATCTTCCTGGAGAAATGATATTGGCTGTAAATCAACACCACTTAATTTGGAGAAATAAGCACATGCTAGAAACTTACTATTATGAAAAACAGTACTCATTTTCTGAGTCATGAAGTTAAAAGCTGGAGTCTATGAAAATCTCAGCCTACAGAAACCTTACCATAAAGCCCACTGTCTGACTCCCTTAGTCTGCCTAGGACGCTGCCCACCACAGACACTGCATCTGTGACCAGAGAGCACTTACCCAGGGGCACGTGAGCAGGTCTGGTGCTCCTGAGAAAACTCTGCACAGCCTTAATATAAGGATGTCACTAGTGCACCACTGTGCAGATGTGTCATCTTAGAATCTGTAGTAAAGTGACAAGATCTCACTAGCGAGGACAGGACCACAGAGTTCTGGGTGGAACATCTTGCCCATCTGAAGACTTTATGTTACTCTTTCTAGGTAATAGCCATCTGGGAACTGCTGTGCTCCACTCTCCTTGACGCTCTGCTGACACATCTGCACCAGGGATGAGAAAGGCCCCATTGTATCCTAAGTTCACATTCTTCCAGAACTATTGCAGATTAGTCCCAACAGACAGCAAACTCCTCTGCTGTGAGAGACTCCTGTTGTCTCCAAGTGCCTCCCACTGATGAGTCTCCAGGAGCTCAAGTTCCCCTCCGTAGGATGTGTGACTCGCATACTCTTCTCCAGTCTTTTGTCACCTGGAGCCCCTAGTTCCTGGGTGCTCCTGGCTGTGCATTTTGTGTACTCCATGATTTTCAAGTTCTCAGTTTTATGTTTTAAGCTATGAGTAAAATATGAACATAAAATTTAACATATATGAAAGGCAGAATCCTGCCTCTACAATGGGGCGTCATGTATCAGGATGAATACAAGGACATGATCTTAACAGTGGTTAGGATCCACACTCTGAAGAAGCTAAATGTTCACCCCTCATTCATATCAGTAGAGGTTAAAAACAATGGTTCCCACTTCCTCTGAATTAAAGAAAACACGATATTGATGTGGAAGGACCTACGCACTTTATTTACTTTACTATATACTAAGATTTCACTGTATGATTACACCATGATCGTTAGGTTATTATTTATGTACACCTGGGTCATATCTTTTTAGCCATTGTAAATAAACTATTAGAAGGAATAATCACATGGCTTAACAAGAAAAGTAATTAATTGTTGTTAATAGATCTAACAGAAATGTTTGCTCAAAATTTAAAAATCCACACTGTATATAGGGATTATAACTGTAGGTAAGAAAAATTAATGATAGCAATGATACTAAAAAGAGAAAGGGCTTATGTATATTGGCAGGTAACTGACCTACCAGTGAAGTATTATAGTATAATTTGAAATTAACTTGCATTAGTTGTAAGTGATTATTTGAAATTCAAGTCAAGTGGAATACCTAGTTTCACTTAGTTTAGAAATCTGCACTCTGATTTTAATACTGGTTGCAATAGGTTATATTCCCACTAACTGTGGAGAAGGAATTCATTTCCCATAGCCCCTTTAATATTTATTAATGTTTGATTTCTTAAGCATGACCATTTTTCTGGAGTTATTTGGAATCTCAGTTAAGATTTGTATTTCTAATGGCCACTGAAGTTGAGTATCTCTTCCTGTATTCATTGGTCATTTTTACTTATGCTCTATGAAGTATGTATTCATTTCAGATGTCTCGTTTTTTATTAGGTCTTATTAAATGATGGTACCTTTTTTTAGTTCTTTATATATTCTAGATATTAACTCTCCATCTAAGGAATAGCTGGCAAAATGTTTTTCCATACCATAGGTTTTCTTTACATGTTGGTGGTTTTTTTTTGTTTTATTTGTTTTTTTTTTTTTTGCTGTGCAGAAGCTTTCCAAATAGATATGATTTTTGGTACCATTTCCTATACAGCCTGGGTTCTTTCAGAAAGTCCATGTGTATAACATAAAGAGATTTACCTACTTTATCTTTAGCAGATTGACTGTTTCCATTTAAACTTTTAGTTCTTTGATCTATTTTTATTAAAGTTTAGTGCATGGTGAGATATATGGGTCTAGATTCAATCCTCTGTATATGGGTGGTAAGTTTAACCGACACCATTTATTTTCAAATATCTCAATGTGCTTGGTTATGTGAATTCTCTGCTCTGTTCCACTGACCCTTGTGTCTGTGTATCCTCCAGTACTGTGCTATTTTTAACACTGCAGTTTGGTACTCTGACTTCAGGTCTGGAATTTTGATGCATCCTGCTTTGCTCTTGTTAATCAAGGGTGGCTTTTGCTATTCTTGGGATGCTTAGCTGCAGTAACAATTCCAGGATTATTTTCTCCAATTTGATGAAGAATGCTGTTGGTATCTTATTGTGACTGTGAATTTGTAAATCAATTATGTGAGTATTAGCATTTTGACTGTATTGGACTTGCCTATCCAGAAATACGGGATATAGCATCATTTTCTGCTATTGTCTTTGATTTCTTTTTCCACAATACTGGAGTTTTTGTTGTCATCCTCTCACAACCATAGTTAAGTCCTAAGGATATAAGTACTTTTGGTTCTATTTTGACTGATTCTTTTTCTTAATTTCTTCCTAAACTGGTTCATATTTATATTAGAAGAGCACTACTCGATTTGGTGGCTTGATTTTATATCCTGCTACATTACTGAATTGCATCGTTCTTAGAGTAATTTGGAGGAATCATTTCAAGTATTCCAAGTACAGGAATATGTCATCCACAAATGATAGCTTGATGTCCTTATTTTTTATGAATATCACTTTGAATTTTTCTCTTGTCCAATTGTTCTTGCTACTGATGATAGTACTCCTAATTGAAAGGAAAACCTTTCAGTTTTTCCCAGTTTGATGTGATATTGGCAGTTTTTGTCATAAATGACTTTTATGAAAGTTAAGGTCATATATATATATAGTTAAGGTCATATATATATATACATACATATATATTTTTTCTTCAGTGTTTTATTGTGAAAAGATGTTGGATTTTGTCAAAGGCTTTATCTGAGTCTATGGGGTTGATCATGTGGTCTTTATTCCTGCTCCTGTCTCTGCCATGTATTACACTAATTGATGTGCATGTGCTGAAATGCCCTTGCATCTCTGTGATGAAGCCCACTTGGACAGGATGAATGGCTGATTGCTTTGATGATTCACGGCATTTTGTTTCCAGTATCTATGTGGGTATATTTGTGTCCACATTAATGAGTGAAATTGGTCTATAGTTCACTTTTTTGTTTCAATCCTTGTTTGGTTTTGGAATCATACTAGTCATAGGTCACAGTGGCGACTTTGTGAGTACTACTCCCTTTAAATATTACTGAAGATTTTTGAGGAGTAACATTGTGAAAGTTTCATTGAGGGTTTTGTGGAATTCAGCAATGATCTCCTTCAGACTTGAGCATTTCTCCATTGGTAGGTTTTTCATGACTGCTTCAATTTTATTGTCTATCATTAGATTATTCAAAGTTTTTAAGTATTCTTACTTCAATTTGCAGAATTGACAGAATCAGGCAGGCTATGACCCACTGAGAGCACAGTTCTCAGCTGAACGCTGCCAAGAGAACCAGGTATTTCCCATCTATTTCCTGGGGGCAGAGCAGGTGACTCACGATCCTGCTGCAATTACCATCTGAGTCTCTGACCTCCTTGTGCCTGGTGCAGACAGGAGATCTGCACTCAGAAGGCCCATGAACTGTTTTCACCAAGGTTTGTGTGTGGGCCTTCCCTGCACTTGCCCAGCACTGAATGAGGTACTCCACAAGCTGCTGACACTGTGGTTCAGGTCTGGGCTTCACTTGTGATGTGACCTCCTAGAGGTCACTGACACAGCCAGTCTGTAATCAGTGTTAGTGTGGCCTATGTCTGGATCCTATGCACGTCCTGAACTGGAGACACAGAATCAGGTGGTCCACAGACTGTTGACCCTGTAGTTAATGTCTGGGTTTTTCCCCGAACTGACTGGGTCACAGGACCACTGGTCTGGGATTGCACCACCAGTGCAACTAGATTCTGGTTCATTTATTTGCCCTGAACTGCAAGGGGTTGCTGGATCAGACTGTCTGCCATCAACTGACATCAGAGTTTGCATCTGAGACCTGGTAGAATGAGGTTCATTTCACCACCTACCAGAAGACCCTAGACTAAGCAGCACATGTCAGCAGACACTGAGGGGCAGGCCTGACCACCAAGAAAATTAGGGCCATTAGCGACCTTTGCTAAGCTGCCTTACCAAGCTAAGAGAAGAGAGAGACTGAGTGTTCTGCCTCTGGCATCAAACACAAAAAGGCGAAGGATTAAAATGCAATCTCAAAACTCTACCCCACTCAGAACAAGTCCAGGAGACATCAACACAGGGGAATCTGGTAAACACACACCTGAAATTGCTGAAATTATTGCAATGGAAGTAAAAAACTACTCCATCAGGCCAGAGAAGAGAACAGGTCAGAAATAATCTCTCAGGCAAAAAGTGAAATGACAATAATAATGAAAGAAATGCTCCACACACCTAGAGAAGAAACAGATAAAAAAAATAGATGAACATAGGCAATGGATGGAAACATTACATGAGCAATATAGGACTAAATTAGAACGCATGAAACAGACTCAAAGGGATTTCCAGGAAATCGAAACTTCCATTGAAAGCTTGCAAAACCGCTTGAATGAGGCCGAAGATATAATTTCAGATCTGGAAGACAGCATGACAGCTAGCAGTTGTGAAAGGAAAGATCTCTTAAAATAAAGGAGGATCTAGGAAAAATCAATTCAACAGCTGCAAGATGAGGCAAAGAGAATAAATGTCAGACTAATAGGCGTCAATGAAATAGCAGGAGGCAACACAAATGACATAAAAAGAACATTTGCAGAAAGAATAGCAGAAAATTTCCCAAGCATGGAAACAGAAACTAAGGTACAGTAAATGAGGCATATAGAACTCCTACTAGTCATAACTACAATAAAACTACACCCAGGCATATAATAATCAAGATCTCAGATCTCTAGCTAGAGAATAGAATAATAAAAGCTGCTAGAGTGCAATTTGTAATAGCTAAATTGTGGAAGCAACCCAAATGTCCATCCACTGAATACTGAATAAAAAATTTGTGGCATTTTTACATAATGGAATAGTATTCAGCTATAAAGACAAACCTGAGGCATTTACAGGTAAATGGTCACAACTAGAGACCATAATCATAAGTGAAACAAATCAGATGTGTATGTGTAAGCAACATAGTGTATCACTAGTGTGAGAAACTGAAAGTGTGACTATAAATTGGGAGGTATGATAAACATTGTGAAATGAAAGGAAACTGCTCAAAAGTAAAGAGCAATTAGGATGAGAGGAAAGAGAAAAGGAAGAAAGGGATAATTATGTATGTATGCCTATGCAGAATACCTAACATAGTTGTACTACTGACTTCTGTCACTTTATTGAAAGGAACAGTTAATCATTAGGTGTTTGATCAATCTTGCATGTCTATATTTATTTTAAGTTATCAGTATGTAATTCAACAACCACTGTTAATTCCCTATCACCTTGTCTGTAATTCAGGTTTGCTTGTACTATTCTCGTGCTACTTGTAAATGGCTATCTGTTTGTTCATGTGTTCATTCTTTTACTTTTAAAATTGAAAAAATACAATATAAAAAAGTAAAAGCTGCTAGAGAAAGCAAACAGATCACCTATAAAGGAAAGACCATCAGAATCACAGCAGATTACTGAACACAAACCATTCAATTGAGAAGAGCTTGGAGCAAAGTATTAAAGGTCCTAAGACAAAAGAGCTTCCAACCAAGTTTAATGTGTCCTGCCAAACCATCCTTCAAGTTTAACAGAGAGATAAAATATTTCCATGACAAAGAGCAACTGAAGAACTTCGTGAGTGTCAAACCATTCTTACAAAGACATTCTAGGCAGAGAAGAAAATGACCACGATTTCAAGAACAACAACAGAAAGGAACCCTCAAGAGCAGAAAGCAATTAAACAGGTAAAAAAAACTAAGAAACCAGCATCAGGTAAATAATATGACAATGATAAGCCAACACATACAGGTTATTACCATAAATGTAAATGTCCTCAACTCACCAGTCAAAAGAAATTGACAAGAGTGGATTAAGAAACAAAATTAAAAAAAAAAAGAAACAAAATTCAACAATATGCTGTATATAGGAAACACATTTTACTCAAAAGGAAATCCATAGACTGAAAGTCAAAGGATGGAAAATAATCCTCCATGCAACAAGAACCCAGAAAAAAAAAAAAGAATAGCTATTATGTTTGCAGACAATGTAAACTTCAAACCGAGAACAGTGGAAACAGATAGAAGGTCACTACATACTTGCTAAGGGAAAACTGCAAGAGGATGAGATAACAATCCTAAACATATATCACCAAAACCAGAGCACTAAACTTCATAAGACAAATCTTAATAGACATGAAAATCCACATAATTAATAACACTATTGTAATAAGGGACATGAATACCACTTTGACACAAACAGACAGGTCAACTGGACAAAAAACCACCAAAGAAATGACAGATCTGCACTAAAGCTGCAAACAAATAGACTCAGTAGATGTACACCGAGTGTTCCACCACACAACATCAGAGTACATGATTTTCTCAGCTGCACATGGGACTTTCTCTAAAATAAACCACATTCTAGCCCATAGAGCATACCTACCTAAATGCAAAAGAATTAAAATTATCCCATGCATATTGTCTGACCACAGTGCAATGAAATTGGAAATTACTGACAAAATGAACTCCATAAGCACTTGAAAATTAAACAGCCACCTCATGAACAACCCATGTGTCACGGAAGAAATTAAAGAAGAAATTTAAAAACACCTACAAACAAATGAAAATATAGGTACAAGTTACTGGAGTCTGTGGGATGCAAAGAAAGCAGTCCTCAGAGGGAAATTTATAGCGGTGAACTCACACTTAGGGAAAACAGAAAGAGACCAAATAAATAGCCTAATACTGTACCTCAAACTTTTGGAAAAAGAAAAACAATTCAAGCCCAAAACCCAAGAATGGAGGAGATTATAAAGATCAGGGCTGAAATTAATGCAATTGACTTGAAGAAAATTCTACAAAAAAATAAATGAGTTGGTTCTTTGAAAGAATAAATGAAATTGATAAACCCCTGCTAACATTTTCAAAAAAAGAAAGGAAAGAACTCAAATTCATGCAATAAGGAATGAAAAGGATGAAATCACTACAGATTCTACAGAAATTTAATACCTACTTTGGAAATATTTACTGCTATAGGAGAAAAAACTCAGTAGAAATGAACAGATTGCTAGATGTGTATTAACTACCAAGGTTGAGTCAAGAAGATATAAAAATTCTGAACAACCCAATATCAATTAATGAGACTGAAAATGTGTTTCAAAACTTACCAACCAAAAAAAAAGCACAGGCCTTGATTGATTCACAACAGAATTTTACAAGAAATTGAGAGAAGATTTAATACCAACACTCCTCAAACACTTCAATGAAATTGAAAAGGAAGCAATTCTCCTTAACACATTTCTGGAGGCAGCTATCATACTGATACCCAAACCAGAGAAAGACCCCCACCAAGAAAGAGAACTACAGACCAACCTCCCTAATGAATACAGATGAAAAGATTTTCAATAAAATACTAGCAAGTAGAATGCAGCAAATCATCAACAAAATCATACACCATGACCAAGTCAGATTTATTCCAGGAATGAAGGGATGGTTCAATATTTGCAAATCAATTATTGTTACACACAACATCAATAGAGCCAAAGACAAAAACGATATGATCATCTCAGTAGATGCAGAAAAAGCTTTGGACAAAATCCAACATACATTCATGATAAAAACTCTACAGAAAGTAGGAATAGATGGTCTTTACCTCAACCTGATCAAAGCCATCTATGACAAACCAACAGCCAATATCATATCAAATGGACCAAAACTGAAAGCTTTTATTTTAAACTCAGGAACAAGACAAGGATACCTTCTGTCACCACTCCTGTTCCACATAGTTCTGGAAGCGTTAACCAGAGTAATTAGATAAGAGTGAGAAATAAAGCAATAAGGATAGGAAAGGAAGAAGTAAAACTATCACTATTTGCAGACAACATGATACTTTACATGGAAGACTCCAAAAACTCCAAAGAAGACTCCTTGAATTAATGGAGAAATTCAGCAGTGTAGCTGGATATAAAGTCAACACCTAAAAATCAATAACATTCCTATACACAAACAACAAACAGACTGAGAGAGAAATTAAGGAAACCATGTCTTTCACAGTAGCATCAAAGAAGTTGAAACATTTAGGAATCAATCTAACAAAAGAAGTCAAAGATCTATTCAATGAAAACTACAGTATTGTGAAAAAAAGAGATCAATGAAGATTTCAATAAATAGAGAAGTATTCCTCGCTTATGGATAGTAAGAAAGAACATTGTGAAAATGGCCATTCTACTAAAATTGTTGTCCAGATTCAATACAATTCCCATTAAACTACCATTAAACTACTTAATGATTACTTGTTCAGTCACTATTGCATGTCTCTACTTGTTTTCCTGAGAAACCACTTTGAAGATATCACTAGCAGTACAACAACCATTGTTAATTTCCTACCACCTTGTCTGTATCTGTATTGTTTATATTGTTCTTATGCTGTTTTGTAAATGGGTGTCTGTTAAATAAAAAATTCGAGAATTTACAAATACTTAGAAATCCATCCATTTCGTCTGATTTATTGGAATCTAATTCATCGTATTTAGTCACAGACATGTTTGTGCAGTAGTTGTTACTAATATTTTGCATTTTAGCAGTGTCCATTTTGACTTTTTCTTTTTCATTGTACATCTAATGTTTTCGGATCTTTTTTCACCTTTTCTTAATTACAGTTACTATGGGTTTATTTATTGTGGTTATGCCTTCAAAGTTCCACCTCCTAGATTCATTGATTCTTTGTATTGTTATCACCTCAGTTTCGCTGAGTTGTGACCTGATTTTAGCATATTCTTTCCACTGGGTTTGAGTTTGGATTCTGCTCTTTGTCTAGGACCATCAAGGACATTGTTAGATGACATTTTGCACTCACAATCCTTTTGTGACGTGAAACGCTCAGCTATATACGTCCTTCTTATGATACATTTCATTTTATTTCATACATTCTGCTGTATTATAGTGGCAACATCATTTGGTTATAGAGCCTGTCTTATTTCTTCCTTGATTTCCTTGATCCCCAGCATTGCTCAGTTAAAAGTGTACTGTTCACCTTCCATGGATTTGCCTCATTTCTGTTTTCTTTTGTTATTGGTTTCTAACTTTCTTTTACTATGAGATGATGGTGTACATGATATAATTTCCCTGCTTTTATGTGTATTTACTTGCTTTATTGGCGAGTATGTAGTTTCTCTAGGAGAAATTTCCATGCATATTTGAAAAAATGTATATTTCATGGTAAATGGGTAGAACATTCTGCAGCTATGTATTAAACCCATTTGTTTTAAAGTTTTCTTTAACACTGATATTTATTTTAAATTTTTTTATCTAATTACTCTAGGTATTTGTGATAATGATATTCCCTACTATAATTCTGTTCATGTCTATCTGATATTTCATGTATAGTACTATATTTTTATGAGTTTAGGTACAATATTGATCAGTACATATGTTAATAATTGTTACCTTTTCCTGTTGGATGGTACCTTTAGCCAGTATCTAATGACCTAGTTTGCATCTTATCATCACCTTTAGCTTGAAGTCCACTTTGTATGAACACAGAATAGCTACACGTTCTGTCTTTCATATTCCTGTGGTATGGAGTCTAGTTTTCCATCCTTTGATTTTGTTCTGTGAGTTTCTTTTTGGGTTAAATAAGCTTCTTGTATACAGGACACTTGAAATGATTCTTTTTTTTTTTTTTTTTTGCGGTACTGGGGATTGAACTCAGGACCCTGTGCCTGCTAGGTAGGCGCTTATTCCACTGAGCTATAACCCCAGCCCTGAAATGATTCTTGACCCATTCTCCTATCTGTTACTTTCTATTGGGGAAATGAGACCTTTCACAGTGAGAGTTAGTACTGAACAGTATTGACTTGTCCTGGGCATTTCCTTATTCTCCTGTTGCTGGTTCCACACCTTCTACTTCACTGTTAGCCCTACCACGTGTATTCACGCCATGTGATATTTTGTACATCTGATGTTTTTGGATCTTTTTTCTCCTTTTGTTAATTACAGCTACTATGGGTTCATTTATTTATCATTGTCCTCACTGTCTATTTCTCTAGGGTATCCTTGAGAATTTTTTTCTAGTGGTGGTGTACTAACCATGAATTCTTTAAGTATTTCTTATCATGTAAGGATGTTATTTCTCCACCAATTTTGGAAAATAGTTTTGCAGGATATATCAGTTTGAGTTGGAAATTGTTTCCTTTTGTGGCTTAAAACACTTCATTGCTAGGTCTCCTGAATTCAAAGTTTGTGCTGAGCAGCCTGTTGTAATTATAATGTGTTTTATTTTATAAGTGATTCATTACATTTTTTCTAATAGCTTTTAAGTTTCTCTTTTTCTGCTGGACTTCTGAGATTTTGGCTATGTTGGCACATGAAGAGGTTCTTTTCTGATTGTGGCTATTTGAGGTCCTATATTCCTCAGTTATCTGCAAGTCAAATTCTTTGACCTTATTAGAAAGTTTTCCACTACTCTTTTCAGCAAACAGTTTTTATATCATTTGTGCTATGATCCCATTTTCACTAATGAAAATGAACCTTTTTCTTTGCATGATCTATGAGCTATTGGATCCGTTTTTCATGTTCTCTCATTTTGGTTGTTGGGGACTCTTCCTAACTGGGGTCTGTGGTTCCTCTTACATTTTCAATCACCCCTATGTATTTAAACGAATACATTCCTATATCTAGGAGGAAGTTTTGCATACTGAATAGACTCGCTTATTACCTACAGCTAGCATATTGAGATTATGAAACTTAGAGGAATAAGATTCTGAGACACAAAAGACACCATATGTTATAAAAATTAATGTTCTGTGAAAATGTCATATGTGCATTCTGTGTTGATTCTAATATTCTTATAATAAAATACTATTAATGATGCTAATTCTCCTTGTTAAAATGGAAATAACACCAAAATTGAGAGTTTAATTTTTATACTATTAAAAAATATAGAGAGTAGTACTCCACTGTATAGAGAAAACACATCTTTTTTATCCATCCTTCAGTTGATGGACATTTGGGCTGTTTCTAAGATTTAACTATTACTAGTTGTGCTGCCAAAAACATGGGTGAACACGTATAGTTTTGGTTTGATGTTTTCATTTCTCCTGAGAAAATACCTCGAAGGGAAATAGCTGAGTCTAATGGGATCTCTAATCTTAGTATTTTGAGGACTGTCCACACTGATTTCCACAGTGGTTGGAGTAGTACTCAGCTATGAAGATAAACTCAAGTATTATCTCCCTAATGTAAAAACATGGAACAGTAAATAAAACCTAAAAGATACAATAGATATTTTGAAAGGGAAAGAGACTGTTCAAAAAGATAGGACAACTAGGATGAGAGAAAAGAAAAAAGAAAGAGGGAAAATATGTATATATACATACACAAGACAGCTAAGATAATTGTCCTACTAATTTCTATTGGTGTATTGAAAGGAAGAGTTAATTTTTAATTGTTTGATCAATCTTACATGCCTACATTTGTTTATCTAACCAATTTGAAGATAACAATATGTAATACAACAACCATTATTAACTTCCCATCACCTTCTCTGAAATTCTGTATTGCTTTTGTTTTGATGTTGCTGCATTTATGTCTCTGCTTGTTAATATGTTTTCATTCTTTTATGTTTAAAAAAATAAAAATATTCTAAGTACTATAAAAAAGTTTTAAAACTACAGATAAACTCGAGGCTTTCATACGTACATGGACACAACTAGAGACCACAGTGATAACTGGAATTACTCAGAATCACATGTGTAAACATCGTATTGTCTAGCTAGTGTAAGCAACTGAAAGAGTAAATAAGATCTAACAGGTACAATAGATATAGTGAAAGGGAAAGAAACTGCTCAAAAGGAAATAACAACTGGGATGGTGGAAAGAGAAAAGAAGAGAGAAATGTATATATACACAAGATAGCTAGGACAATTGTACTACTAATTTCTGTTAGTTCATTGAAAGGAAATGTTAGTGCCTATATTGCTTGATCAATTTTGTATGCCTACACTTGGATACCTGAGCAAATATTTTGAGCAAATTTTTGTTATAATATGCAAAATGATAACCACTGATGATTGCTTATCAGCTTGCTTTGAAATTCTGTATTGCACTTATTTTTGTTTCTTTGTTGTTTCTCTAAACTATAAAAGTGTATAGAAATAATTGTTAATTTTAATACTGCATAAGAAAACCAGTTCATATGAACATCCCTGGAACACAGCCCGTATTTCTTCAGAGAGTTATATTGCTAAATAATCCTTTGTGTACTTATAATCTGAATATATCAAAGTAAATATGTTTAATAGAACAAATAAAATTACATATATTTCAATGATATAGGAGATATTCCAAGTATTTAACTATCTGAAAGGAAATTATCCATCAGCAAATACTTGAACATTTATAGTCTTTTCCACCTGGATGTGAAGCACTCAATCATTCGTTTTTCAGTGCTCATTAGCACAAATGGACAGATTGTGGCATAATCATTTTCTACAAGCATGTGGACACAAACATGAATTGGGTCACTGTGCCACAATATTGAACAGGATGAGAAAGCAACACAGTCCAAGAAGTACATGAGCATAAAGCAACCCATGAGCAGCAGGACACTCCAAGTGGCCCTTTCTTCTGGGGATGCTTTTGGAGAAAGACTGGTGCTGTGAAGGTGCTGGACCTGCCTCTTATGCCTGCACAACAGACTCACTATGTATCCACTTGAGAGAGCCGTAAACACTATAAAGGAGATATCCTGAACGTTCACCAATGACAAAAATATGTTCTTGAAGAAGTAACTGATAGGCCAATGAAAGCAGGATTCAGTGACACATATGAGACTGGATGAGGTCACATTGGGGGTGGCCCCAGTGGAGACTAAGAAACGAGTATTCATGGTCATATTGAGAACCCATAAAAACACAAGGCAATATGGATAGTGATGTGAGGATTTGTGCTAGACTTTTGCCAAACAAGAGTTTCTGGGGCTTAGGGTGATGGCCTGGAGGACGCTCAGAAGGCTGGTTGTACAGATGGAGAGTGACCTCATCAACCTGTGCACATAGATAATCAATTTACACATGAGGCCGTCCTCCCAACCCTGAAACTCAAAAGTGTCTGCAGCTATGAAGCCCATGGTTACCAGCATCACCAGGTGGATCAGGGCCAGCTGCATGATAGTCAGGTCAAGGGGCTTGGGCCTGTGCTTGAGGAGAAGTGTGAGGATGTGTCTTTTTTTTTTTTTTTTTTTTGCGGTACTGGGGATCGAACTCAGGACCCTGTGCTTGCTAGGCAAGCGCTTATTCCACTGAGCTATATCCCCAGCCCTGAAGTGTGAGGAAGTGGAAAAGAAGTAGGACAGTGTTGGCTGAGATCCCGATGGTGATTTCAAAGAAAACCGTGCTTCTCACATGAAAAATCTTGAAAAATTGTCTCTTTTTCTTCACCATCATAGCAAGGGAGAAACAGTAAAAGTCTGAGGAAAAAAGCACATAACATATCTTTATTTATCACAAATATCACCACCATCATCACCTTGGCCAAAGTTTTCCCTCCATCAGAGCACTGGATTCCTCCCCATGCACACTTTCCCCTTCAGAGCTTACCACTCAATGGCAGGGCGATTATGTGTCTCACTTCAGGAACCTCACAGCACCTCTGAGAAAAGTGTCACAGGTGAGGAAGGTGTTTCCATGTTTCTGTCTTGGTTTTTAATTTTCATCATCAGTTTTTGGTTTTCACCATCTCCTTTTTGTCTTTGTATCTATGGGAAGTAGAAAAAGTGCTAGCTATATACTAGGAGCTGTATTGCTTTTGTGGAATTTGAGAGAGCAGATTTGCCTATATCCAAAACTAAGATCCTCTCAAGTAGTAACTGTCCATGGACAGGTATACATAGTTATGTACTGTCAGCGACATCTTATTCTGGTTTATTGCTGGACAAAACAGTCATAGAGAACAAATGTTTTTCAGGATGTTTTGAAGTCAAGTGGCTTTGATTTACATCTATAATTGGACGTTCATCAAATTCAGGATGTGAAATTTCAATTCACACATCTGAGACACAGTCTGTAAATAGGGACAAGTATATTTCTGATTTCCCAGAGCTGAATGTATACAAATGTACCAAATATGAAGACAGAATAAAAAACTGAAATGTCAGGTACTATTCTCATCATTATATAGTTGCTCATGCATAAAACTTGATAGAATTAGTATGCTTGATAAGATATTATAGCTCTCAGACTAAAAGGGTACAGAGAAATAATCAAAATAGTAGACAATTAACAATATCAGTTTATGAGACACATGAAACTATTTTTTTTAATTTTCCAAGACTGTAGTGTTCATATATTCTGGAAATTGATATCATGCAAACCTAGATCGTAATGACAGTTAGGTTATTCTTATTATTAGGACCATAAAATTTTCTTTTCAGCCCATCACACCTATTTGAAAAGAGAATCTCAAATCTATCCATATATTAAGAATATTCTGAAGATTCTTTCTTATGGTTTTAATTAGATAAGTGGCAAATATTCTCACCCTGAAGGTGGTGCACAATGAGTCCAAACATTTATGTCTTCCAAGTAAGAAAGAGCAGTTCTGCAGACTTATGGGGCTCTAGTTTAAATTTTGTAGTACAGAATTTGGTGACAGTAAACTGTTTAGTTTATCTCTCAGTGTGATGCAGATATTTGCTTTACATCAGTCTTTATAAAGCTATAATGTTGAAGTCCTAACATGGTGACATGGATATAGAAACGTGTCATCACAGAGTAATCATTTCAACACCACAGATTAAGACTATATCCATAGCTGCGGAGTACATAGGCTCTGTAAGTGGCTATGCTGTGTAAGTGACAGAGAAGCCTGAACTGTTTGCACACAGTGAACATGTGATCACAATTTTATAATCAGAAGAAAGTAAGTATGTGGTCTCAAGTCTATGGAAATTTTGATTTTTAAAATAGAAATGTCATAGTAAAACCAGAAAAAGCTCATCTTTTTCTAAAGTATTGGTAAAGGAAATTTATACAGTTTTCCCATCCACGCAGTAAGCAAATAACTGGTTGGTCCTGTCATTTGCTCCGGGGAACATGGAAAAATGTGTATCTGACTCTCAGCTGTCTCTGACCCATGTGGTTTCTTTTTTTTTTTAATTTTTTTTATTTTAGAAACATAAAAGTACAAAAACATATTGACAAACAGACACCCATTATCATAGAAAATAGTACAATCACAACTAATCTATAGACAAGGTGATATGGTCTCAACAGTAGTTGTTGCTTTATCCATTGATATCTTCGAATTGTAGATGTATGGACCCATATACAGACATGCAA
>PVLD010026906.1:0-21497 GCA_004027595.1 Dinomys branickii
ATTTGCATGTCTGTATATGGGTCCATACATCTACAATTCGAAGATATCAATGGATAAAGCAACAACTACTGTTGAGACCATATCACCTTGTCTATAGATTAGTTGTGATTGTACTATTTTCTATGATAATGGGTGTCTGTTTGTCAATATGTTTTTGTACTTTTATGTTTCTAAAATAAAAAAATAAAAAAAAAAAAAACTAACTTCATACCTAACAGCTGTTACCAATTTTAGTTGAAGGTAGCAGACATATTTTACTGGGGATCCTGCTGCCTCCTATACCCATCATTCCTGTCTCAAGCCCCTTTCTTGGGAAGCCCAGGATGATGCACAGAGGCAAAAATAGTGGATGAGGAAGTGGGGGCTTCTCCAGGACCCACAGCCAAGGAAGACCCTGGTGTTCAAATAGACTCAATTTGTTTTTTTGGTACTGGGAATCAAACTCAGGACCTTGCGTTTCCCAAGTAGGCACTTGTGCCACTGAGCTATATTCCTGGCCCTGGAATAGACTCATTTAAAGCAACATAATGAATTCTGTGGTGGGACATCCAAATACTGCCAGCTATTCCCATAGGACTATGCTGACCATTCTCATAAACTGAGATGCTCTCTAAGCTTTTCTCTGTGAGCTACACAGCTGTTTTACTCCAGTGTTTTGCCTTAGATCTGAAATGTCCCTCAAAGTTCTGATGTGTGGAGGTGATCACGGGGTGCTATACTCGCTCCTCAGTGGATTTAATCATTGCTGAGTTCATAGCTAAAAGTACAGTTAGGAGCTACCTGTGCTGGGGGCGTGGCCTGGAAGGGTCTATTCTTGCCCCAGATTCTTCCCTTCTGAGCTTCTTGCTGCCATGGTGAGCACCTTTTCCTCTGCCATGCCTCTCTGCCATCTTGCTTCTGTCTTAGAACCAGCTGACCATGGAATGAACCGGTAAGACAAAAGAAACCTCTCCTCCCTTCAGTTGTAGGTGTTGAGTATTTTGTTCCACTGACAGGGAAGTGACTGAAAGACTTGGTCAATGCTGGTGTATGCAAAGCTTCTTTGTTCCACCCAAATCATCACAGCCCCAATGGGCACCCTCAGTGACTGGGTTTCATGGGGGATGGGCTGTGATGTTTGTTGCAACCGCATTGAACTGAAATTCTACTACTTCTGCTTCCTCACAGCTACTAACCTTGAAAGCACTTAAGATGTACTTCCAGAAAGCTACTACCTTGGAGTTTTCTTCTAATAGACTCCAACCTCTGTGTGCTAGTATGTTCAGACCAACAAAGAGATTAGGAATTCAGTATTTAAACCTAGCCAATTTTGAGCCAGCTTTTAGTTCTGTCACTCGGACATACTTTTTACATTATAACCTTGCTTTCCTGACATGTGTGCAGTGTGATACAGAGCAAAAGATCAGAAGATAGAGAAGGACAAAGATTGTTACCTGAGGGTACCAAGATAAGGATTAAGGCCACTTCCGTGGCTCCATCCTACCTTGCTCTGAGAAAGGACTTTAGATGCAGCTGGTTGCTTGGTGGTACTATCTCTGCTGGCTGTAGCAACACCAGGAGTCTTTTTATTTTGACTTTTCTTTTCAACTGATTTTGTTTCACTTTTTGCTTTCTTGTATTTAGCATCAACTGATTGGGAGAAAAAAACAGATTAATCTAGAGAAGAATAAAGGTGGCTGAGAAATTTATACATCATTATCTTTTAAGAACAAAATAAGAGGCATGACATTGGCAGGGAGGAAGAATAGGAGATTCCCAACTCTAGACCCTGCACAAAATCCACTCAGCAGCTCCCCCGAGATAAGGGCACATCTGTGAATATCTCAGAGCAAGGACAAGACACCTGCCGGGGTTACAGTACAAAAAACAGCTTCATTAAGGTGAGGTAAGAGAAATGGTTTCACCTATACCATGACACCTCTTTTCAGAACCCACACAGTACCACACAGAGCTCCCAGGGCCCCAGTTTCTATGGTGAATAAAAAGAGAGTTGGAGATGACCATTCCGTTTCCCTGCACTCTGGAATACTTTTCAAGGGGCTCCTGATGTCTTGCCTTCTGAGGAACACAAGGGCCACTAGCAGGGTTACACCAGCTTGGGTCAGCTAGAAACAAAGAAAAGGGTGGGTCTTGGTGGCTTCACCTTCTGCTCAAGGATTCCAACCAGAGAGACTCAACAGCATAGTTTTACAGGAAGCATGATCAACAAGTCAGCTGGTTTCAAGTCCCTAGCCAGCTTCTCACCCAGCCTCGTGCTCCTGAAGGCTTCCCACGACTGGCAGATATCACACACAGCCATGGAGAGGAGCATCTGGACCTGCCTAGTACCACTACCATGTTCAGAGATCTGCATAAGGCTTTCTGGGGCTCCAAAACAAGCCCACTTCCACAGATATCCGTGAAAGGGCACATCCAGCCTCACTAAACCTGGGTGATTGAGTAGCTGACCTCCCCCAGTCGTGGTGCTCCACACAAACCTTCTCCAGGTTGGCAGTGAAGTCTGTGTCCATGAATACATGCAGTGGAGAAATCTGGCTCTCCTAACCACAGTGGTGGAGAAGTGATGTCGCCCTGCTTTGGACCCCAGGAGGCAAGTCTGAGACTGTGCAGATCTATGAAGCAGATCCCACAGGGATGCTCAGCCCTTCCAATTTTTACCCCAACAATCTTGCAGGTTCAGAAATCAGCCTGTGATGCTGCCCAAGTAGATTCCAAGCACAAGTATCATCCATGTACAACATAACTGTAAACCTGATCAATCCAGGGGAGGTAATGGAGCCCAGCCAGCAGCCGCACCTGATGGCTGAGTCCAGCCTGGTGCCTCAGCACATTGAACAGAATCCTCCTCTGACTTTGGAACACAGGCAGCAGCCCAAGGCAATTAAGAACCTGATGGAAGTGGGAGAGGGTCAGATAGCCTAGACCAGCGGTGGTGAACCTAGGGCTTGTGTGCCACAGCAGGCTGTTGGTGTCACTGAAAGCTCTAAAAGCTTTGCTTCACTGTCCTCGACTTTACAGGAGGCATAAAACTGCAAATGCATACACACCTGACACTAGGTTGCATACATACATATCTAGGTATGTAGGAAATATGACATAACCTTAGCCATCGATCTGATGTCAACATATATACATAAGTACTTATAAAATGACCTGAAGTGAGAGACTGCAGTCTGGCAATAGTAAGAGATTTCAATATCCCCCTTTTAACAATGGAGAGGTCATCTAGAGAGTAAATCAATACAGAGACATGGAACTAAAACTATAGTTTGGAGACAATGGGCCTAACAGATCCACAAAACATTACATTGAACAACAACATAATAGTCACTTTCCTCAATTACACACAGAAAATTCCCCAGAATAGATCATATATGAGGTCATGAAAGAGGGCTTATACAGAAGAAATTGTACATCTTTTCCAATCGTAACAGCATGAAACTAAAAATCAGTCACAAATTTTGGAAAATGCACAAATATGTGGAAATTAGGTAACATGCTCCTGAATTACCAATAGCACAGCTAAAATTTGAATTTATTTGTTTAGTTATTTTCTTTCTTTCTTTCTTTTTATTTGTTTTTTTAGAGATAGGATCTCATTATGAGTTCAGACTGGCCTTGAACTCGTTTTATAGACCAGGCTGGCCTCAAACTTGCAGGGATCCTCCTGCCTGAGCCTCTTGAGTGCTGGGATTACAGGTGTGCACCATCACACCTGGCTTAATTTGAATTTATTTTTTTTAACTTCCTGTTTTATTACCAGAACCTGAAGAATTCTTGGTACCTATCAGGAATTCATCAAGTATTAGTGAAGTACTAAATGGGTGGATAATAAGACAACAACATGCTGACTCCTCATCAATGCCACCACAGTACATATATGTAATCTGCCTTGGGCCTCCCAGGCTTATGCTCAGGCTATATTTTGTGCTGGAAAGGCAGCTACTAGTCTTGAATTTAAAATGACCATACATTAAGGTACGCTCAATTATTTAACTCACTAACAGGCAGAAGGGGCTAGAAAGATTCACTGATGTTGCTTCTGACAGAACTTGAACAGGTTTGGGCTGAAGTAGCAAGGTGCCCGCTTCTACTTTACTAGAAAGAACAATGATTTAATGACTGGCGCTAAGGGTAAATAAACTCTCTTGTTATGCGGTAGCTTCTCTCTCGCTACACTTCCAGCAGCGGAAAGTCCTTGACTCTTTGCCAGGGATGTGATAGGGGATCTCCGTCTTAGAAATGGAATTAAACCCCCAACAGTAAGTTAGCTGCACGAAACTGGTCTCAAGAGTGACGCAATCGGAGTTCCCTTTCTATGTTGAGAGTGTACGAGAGAAAATGGAGTTCAGGGAGTCCGAGGGAATTAACCTCGCTACTCCGTCACCGCAGCCATCTTTTGTCTCACACAGGGTGGCACCACAGAAATGTCTAGGGTAGCACAGTTTCCCAACACAAATCTCTCATTTTCCTTAACAATCAAGTGCAGAATTTTCAGCTGCTTGATATATCACTTTCAACTTTTTAATTTTAATCTGTCTGTATGTGCAGGCAGGTGTGTGTGTGTGAATGGTGCTGGGGATCAAATCTACGGCCATGCACATGCTAGGCAAGTGCTCTACCACTGAGCTGCATCTCCAGCCCTTTCAATTTCCACAGACTTTTTAATTTCACAGGATTTTAATCGACTTTATTTCATGTTTAGTTACCCTCATGTTTTGTCCTGTCTCTTCCTGTATAGCGCTCTCTGTGTACTGATTATTGATTCTGCTGTCATTAAAGATTCCTTCAGATCTCCCGCACCTTCCATGAGAGAAGAACATGCATAGAACATCACGCAGCATTCAGTGGAGAAGGAATATTCAAAGAATGAAAGAGGAGAGTGAAAGAAAGCCAGACAAGCACTAGCTTCCCACCATAATGGAGGAACCACACGCCACAAATAAATCTGGCATATTAAAAGTAGACCTAAAGATTACCTCAGATGGAATTTTAGAGCTGTAAAAGAGCTGGTTTGACAACTTGTACGGTGTACAGATCTTGCGTCCTAGTGCCAAAGTAGTTTAGTTTTAGCTATTTAGCATAATTAAAATCTCAGGATCATTAGAAAAGAAAGTTGAGTAAAGATTGCAGCAAGGGGATTTGGTGCTGTCTTAGCCAAAAAGAAGAATGAATTCTTGAGTTGAGGAACACAAAATAAATAAAGTCATTCCTTAATACTCTGTCTTCAGACAGTATTTACCATGTTTTAAAACATAGAGCAGTCGGTTACCTGGAATAATTTTTATGTGTAGTCACTGCCACCTTGTGGCCATATTTAAGACATACACTTTTAATCAGTTGGCTAAGGAAAACAAAATGTGTGGCATATTCGGCCCTTTATCTAGTGTCTTAGATACCGACTAATGGTTTACATTTCTATGGAATTTATGTGTACTTACATTACCACTTCAATGGTGTCACTTAGCTTTCCTAGAAATCACATATGAAAAGCCATGCCGTTCACGTTGTAAACACACTCTAATACTACAAAACCAGATATAATTTTGCTGTTAGAGTTATACTTTGAATCTTAAAGTCACTGCATTTGGAGTCTCCCATTTTAGGGAGTCCTCAGGAGAAATGTTTTGGGTTGGCTTCTCTTAGTTTTTGGACATAAACTCAGGATGTGATCATTGTTCTTGGGGAACAATCAGGGGATTAAAATGTAGATATTCATGGAAATGATTTATGAGTTATTGAATAATATAAATATGGTTTTTGTGCCCTGGGAAGTTTATATTGACATCTACATTGAAAAAAAGAGGAGAGAGGATCCCTGAATTAGGAGAAGGCTTTCCCTGCAGGGAGATAGACCTTTTACAAACGGGAAGGTAGATTTAGAAACGGGGCGGGGGGCGTGAAAGGGATGAATGTGTAACATGTGTAGGTACCAACTCCTCACAATGCAGGTTGTCGTTATGTACCATAAACACGTACTAAAATGGAAAAGAAGGCAGGCTGGGTGCGACCACCGCAGGCTGGCATAGGAGACAAGCGGGACGGTGCTCAGGGCCTCAGTGTCTTTGTTACATCTCAGCCTCCTGAAGGTGGGAGCGCATCCCTGAGCTCTGAGCATGAACGCTGCCGTGCTGCCTTCGTGGTCACTGCGGGTGGCTGGAGGCAAAGATGGTCAAAGGAAAGAGAGGATGAAGTGCTAGGTTGCAGCCATGAAGGCGGGAACAAGCGATGACAAGCTAATGCTGGGATGGTTCTGTGCGGTCTGTGACAAACACCCAGTGATTTGCAAGAAAAGAGGGCAAAGCACCAGGTGGACCCAGTTAGCGAGCCAATTCCAACCGTGCTCACTGTTTTAGTGCTCAGAGGCCGGGAAGGTTGGTCTACTCCCACATTACCTTTCTTTTTCTCTTCCTTACAACCTTCTGCCACGGAATTGTTGCCCAATATCTTGAAAATTTTAATGGACTCTTTCAGCGCAGACACTACACCGGCATTCTCAATCATCAGCTGAGCTACCCCTACTCTGTTCTCAGAGTTTAGTCTGCCCTTGGGAATGTTGAACTGTTCTGGAAAAAAGTACACAAACTTCTTCATTTCTTCATCAGTGAGGTTTTCCAGGCCCTTATTTAGCAGAATTTGCTTATATGCATCCTCCATTTCAAGACTTTGGGATCAGCCTGTAAGAAATCCAAAACATACAAGATTATACTACCTAAGCGATTCCATCTGCTTAAAATAAAACAAGGTGAGTGGTTAACATCTTTTTTTTCTGTATCAGGATTCAAACTCAAGACCTTGCGCTTGCTGTGCAGGTGCTTATGCCACTGAGGTATATCCCCAACACTTTTTGTTGTTGTTGTTAATCTTTTTAACAGGGAAAATGAAATGTTGATAGTACAGTACAGGAGATTTTGGGTGAAACGTAAGTAAAATCTTCCTAAGCGATTGGGAAAATACATCTTTAGAGGTTGCTGGATGTCTCTTAAATATTTAGAGAACAGGTCCATCTCCTATTACTTTAAAGGAAATTTATTGAGGCATATCAACATATAATAAAGTTCATATACCATAGACATGAAGATCTGAAAACTTGACCTAGCTGGACATGGTGGTGCACTTCTGTAATCAAAGTACTCAGAAAGCTGAGGCACAAGGATCGTTTGGAGATTGAGACCAGCCTGGGCTACAAAGTAAGCTCAAGGCCAGCCTGAACTGCATAGCAAGATCCTGTCTCAAAAAGACAAAAATAAATACATAAATAAATAAGTAAAAATAAAAATTTGACCTATAGATATAGAGTAGATGCAATACATTTTATCATTTATTCTTTCATGAGTGAGGTTTTTGATGTCATATCTAATAAACATTTTTCAAACTCTAGATCAGACAATTGTCTCCTCTTGTTTTCCTCTAGAAATGCTATAGTTTGGGCTTTTTACATTTGTGTCTACGGTCTGTTTGAGTCATTATATACATGGTGTGAGCTATCATACAAAGTTCATGTTTTCCTATGGGTATACATTTTTTCACATGTTGTAAAGACTGTTCTTTCTCTGCTTATCTGCCTGCTCCTTTTTGTCAGAAATCAGTTGTGTGTCTGTGAGCTGGACCACTTCTGGGCTTTTCCCTCTGTTCCACTTCTATTTTTTACATCAATACTACAACTTAGTAATGTTAGACATAATCTTATCAAATATTATATATAAACATAGACTCTAATATGTATTCTAATATATTCTAATATACAAAATATATATATTCTAATGTATAAAATATTAGAAATAATAATGCTGAAGTGTTTCTAAATAGAAAGTTAATACATGAATATCATATTCCTTTATTTCAGAAATACCCCAAGAGAAAAAAAAAGTTGAGTGTGTGAGTACAATTTCCAATAACACAAAAATTATAAATCCTCAGAACATCTCATAAAAGATGTATAAAGAGCTTTTAAGAGACTATTATCGAACTTTATTGAAAGTTTTAATTAAATATTCTTAATTAATTGGGGATGTATGTAATATTTTGAATGAGGAGATTATATAGAGTGAGAGTGCTGACTTTGTCAAATTAACCTATAAATTACATGCAGAACTGCAAAGGCTTCCCATAGAACTTATCAAGATATACCCAAAATCTATACAAAAGGGCAAAGACAAAAAATATATGAAACTAAAATGTTTATAGGAAGCACTATTCTTACTAGATACCAACACTTAATTATAAATATGTAGTTATTAAAGCAATTTCAGAGTGGCACAGAGAAAAAGTCAACTAATAACAGACTGTGGAAACAGGATCACGTCTAAACAAAAACATTGTCACCAAAGTGACACTGTAAGTCTCCTAAAGAAAGAATGGCAGACTGTAAAAAGTGTTCAGAAAATATGTAAGAAATAATAACACTGGGACTTTGTCTCACATCATACACACAATGTATCTCTAGCTCGATTAAACACATAAACAGGAATAGTAATGCTGCTGAAGAAAATACAGAGTATCTCACAGTGAAAGAAAGGAGTCATAAATGCACAGGTGAGAGGGGAAACCCCAGCTGGAGACTGATGAGGGGAAAATAATGTACTGAAAATTTCAGAAGAGCCTGAGGACAGGCTCTGTCAAGTAGAGTCAATGTTACTATTGCAAAAGCTAAGTTATTGTAGTTAATATGGCCTGACATATTTTTTCTTGTAGGTTGGTAAGGACCGAAGAAGCTTAGCCGACATCTTTGGAGCTCACAATCAAAAACTTAGCACCATTTTCAAAACAAAGAAGATACTTAAATACTGGTTGATAAATCTGCCAAAATGTCCCAGGCCTACTAACAAAAGCCAAGCAGAAACTACTTTGGTTGAATGCCATAATGTAATAAAGAGTAAACTCAGTTTGCTTCCTATTTGTCTATATAAAACTAGTACTTCTGTAATGTTCTTATACAATCAGGTATACGGCCAGACAGATACGGCCAGTCAAATTTTGACTTTCCCATTTACTGGCTATAGAATCTCTGATAAATTACAGCCTTTTAAAGCATCCATATCCTTGACTCTAAAATGGGAGCAATGTTATCATCTCCATTAAAAGGCTCACGTTAGAGAATTCCATACACGTCAAAAACTTAGAACCAAACAAAGAGTGATCATTCTAAGTGAGCCATTGCTACAGTGTAAAAAGTGGTAAGGGCGGATATGGAGTCATGGCATTTTACAACAAATAACTTTTACCTGGAAAGGGAGGTGGTAACTTGGTATTTCACACTGACAAAAGAAGGTAGATGGATGTCTTTTTAAAAGTATGTTTTAAAAGGACAGAGAAAGCACAGAGGAAAAGTAGAAGACTAGAAAGGCTGTCATGGGCCAGATGAAAATGATCAAGAAATGGCACCATCTTGAAATCACACCATAGCATCTACCTGGTCCAGAACAGAGGCTTCATGGGAAGGTTGGGGTCCAGCAGGGAGGCCCTGCACTGTGAGAGGAAGGTTCAGAAACTACAAGCACCACATGGGGTCTTAAGTCAGTACCCTGGGGGACTCCAAAGCGGAACTGTGGCACAAAGGCCAGTCTTACAAGAAGGTGAAGCTTAAGAGAAATAACTTCAGCTCAGAGACACCAGGGGACAGAGCTAAAGCGACAACAAAATACTTATTTGCAGAGCGGATGTGCATTTACTCACATTCAAGCCCTCAGAGGAAAGAATGGCCTGGCTGGGTCTTTCTTCAGTTTTCCTTTCTTGTGGAGAAAATGGCCAGTCTCTTCTCTCTGGCCCCACTCCTCTACAGCACTGAGCTCCTCACCCCTGGTCCAAGCAACAGACAGCTGCCTGTGCCTTCTCCTCAGAAAGCTTAAACAAGCAGGGGAACCAGCGGATAGCTAAATAACCTGGGGTGACTTTTAACGTTACAGAGTTGGGATGTAGCTCAGTGCTTACCTAATGTTTGAGGTCCTGAGTTCAATTCCCCAACACCACGCACATGAAAAAGCTACCAAGCCTATGGCACATTGGAAAGCTTCACGACTACTTCTGATAAACACCCTCTCCACCTTCAGACTCCAGGAACAGCTGGGCTCTGACGTGTAAGGCTGGTAGAGTGAGTAATAGTGCAAGCTAGAATTGTCTCCTGACAGCCACAGAAGAAAACTCTTGGAGAAACCTGTGGCTGATTCATATCATACAGCTATACCGACTCGAAGAAGGAAGTGACCAAGGAGATTAAAAAGTGATGCAGATGACGAATTGGTACACGGTGTAACTGAAAGATTAAAAAATAACTTTTTCCTGGCAGAAACAGACACAAAGATCCTGGAGGGTATGTTAGTCACATTTAGAGTCCTCCTTCCTAATCAAGACTCTTAACACCAAATTTGGAGCTTTGGGGCTTGATGCTAGACTACAGTTGACTGGAGTATCTTATCTCTTACTCACTGAATCAGCAATGACACTCTGAACACCTAATAGGATGCATTAGACTCTGGCAATATAAAAGTAAATAAGACAAGGTCCCCAAATTAAGCAGCTGTGTCAAGGCGTGGAAACAAATATGCAAGTTAATAGTAACATTAACACATTATGATTGCAGTTCTCACTAAAGCATGCTGCCAGCGCCTCAGGAGCTAAGGAACAGCACCCAGCCAGGCCTGGAGAACTGGCCAAAGGCGGCAGAGCTTCCAGCCTCCTGCTGTAAGGTGTGTCCCCACAATCCTATCAGATGCTCGCTCAGGTAGTGTCTTATCAGGCAAGTCTGTGTGACCAGCAGGTTCTCTACCCCTTTTGTACCTTACTTTGCCCACATGCAGCACCGGCCCCATCTGATACGCCATGCATTTCATGTGTTTATTCTCTGACCCTTCTTCCACAACGTGAAGGACTGTCATGTGAGCAGGGATTGCCGTCTATCTGCTCGCCATGTCCGCTGCTCCTGACACGCTGCCGTCCACACAGAAGGCACTTATACACCTGCACTGAATGCATGAGTGACACACAGGAGACTACAGTAGCAAAGAGATAACAAGTATGAAAATGTTTAGATGATGCAAAGTGGGAGGTGTCACTATGTGACATTTAGTAAATGAGAGAAGGCTCCTCAATAAGAAACCTCAAGAAAAACCAAATCACATATGATGTTCTGTATGTAAATGTGCCCCTGAAGCCTCATGTGCTAATTATGGGGTTTGGGGGGGACTGGATCTTGGGGGTGGGGTACTAATCTGCTGATGAATTTATTAGTCCTCTGATGAGTATGTAGCTAACTGTGCTTTGAGAGGTGAAGTCTGGATGGAGAAGGTAGGTTTTAGGGGGCACAGCCTGGAAGGATCTATCTCTTTCCCTCCTCTCTTGATCTCTGTTTCCAACTGGTCATGCCATGAGCTCTTTTTTCCTCTGCTTCCCTGCCTGGCAGCCAGCTGTGAGTCAAAATAAATCTTCCCCCTTTAATTTGCAGGTCCACAATATTGTGTCTTAGGGACCAGAGAGTAAGTGAGAAACCACACATCCCAAGGAGATGCGGTGATTTACAGCTGCAGATCGCATGACAGGTGGGTGAAGTGAGGAAGGTGGAACGAAGCATAGTTAGCACAAGAGAACACACCAGCCAAGCAGCCTGAAGTACTCTTCCTCTAGGTTTGTGCCCCCAGGAAATTTAATCAGAAGGACACAGGCAAAGCAAGACAAGACAAGAGGCAACATGCTGGAGGTGGATGTTTAAATAAGTCTTCCACGGAGGAAAGCAGGATCCCCAAGCCCTTCCCTCCTTGACTCCTGGAGTACTAGCAGCCAGGTTCATGGCCACCGCACCACAGTGACTGGCACAAGTGACCAAAACTTTCCTTGGTTCAGACATTTTGGGCTCCCCAACACTCTTTCCTGATAATACTATGGGGAAACTAACCTATACATAAGCTAGGGTCACACACCAAGAATTGTGATCAGTTTGCAGATTTTTTTCTTAAATATAAGTAAATAGACACAAATCACATTCAGAAAGGCCTCTAACAAAAGACAAAAGTAACAAGAAAAAGACAAGAATTTGAAACCAGAACAAAGCAGAGGGCAGAAGACATAGACAGTCATCAGAGAAATGAGGCGTCGCATCAGTGAAACAAAAAGGCAGTGCTCACTCTTGTGCAAATGAACTAATTAACAAAAGAGATTTGAGGGAGATATTTTGTAATGGGACAGCAGAAATATTTTCAGTTAATAGAGTAGTCAAGGGTAGTTGAAGAGCTCTTTCTAAAAGTATATCCAGAAGACAATGAGGTAGGGGGAAAGAAAGGAAAGACAAGATAAGAAACATACAGGTTTGTGTCACAGTAAATAATAACCAGCTAATACGTGTTTAAATTAGAGAGAACTGTGAAAATGGAGGAAAGAGTTATCAAAAACAATAAGGACAGCGTGATAAACAAACTGACAGCATGCGGAAAGGCATATCATTTTTCTGTGATTTCTTAAGATAGACTTTATACTTAAAAGCAGTTTTAGGTTTGTAGCAAGATTTAGCTTTAGGTGTAGAGTTCCCGTGTAGCTCCTTCCCCACATGTATACAGCCTCCTCCATGTCTCCCATTTTCATTTCAGTTAAGTCCAGGTTATTGGTTCTCTCTTTCACACACTGTGTTGCTGACATTGCATTTAAAACCATCACTGTATCCAAGGCCATCTAGGTTTCTCTCCCACATTATCTGCTCAGATATTTTATAATTGTACACTACCTTTAGGCCTATGATCCATTTTGAATTTTTATGAATGGTAGAAGTTTTGTATCTAGATGCATGTTTTTTGTATGGGATACCCAGTTGTCTGCACTATCTGCTGAAAACAGTGTTGTTCACTGTATTACTTTTACTCCTTTGTCAAAGACCAATGTGTCAGGTCTCCAGACAAGACACCCACTCAACCATTGGAGAAAAACTCCCCAGTCAGATGTGTTACTCCCACCTGCAGCTGCACAGCGTTGGCAGGAAGCTAGCAGCTTCCCCACACAGCTCAACGAGCTAGTAGCTCATTACTCCTTAGTAAACCACTCCAAACCCTCACTGGTGCAAGATTCCTGGATTTGCCTTCCTGCTTCCACCCCCTCCACCCAACATGGGCCCTGGCTAAATCCATCTGGTTCATCACTTTTGATACACACACTTGGGACAGTGAAGCCTACAGGAACACCATGCTCATGGTTCCCCATGCACCTAAACGCCCTCACATTACACCCTAGGCCTCTCCAGAAAGGGCTCCCCAGGGACACCCCTAGGGGATTTACCCCTCTTTAAATGCAACTTTACTCTGAACCTTCACTTTCCCCTTGACCACAAAAACACAGCACTTGGGTCCATCAGCTTCAGAATGTCAGGGCTTCCAAGCATAGAAAAACAAACTCATAAACATAAACTCCTGGTTCTGCTTACCCCACCAATTTCTATATCTCAGATTTCCTCTATAGTCTCCTCCAGCAGCTGATCCACAATTGCTGGCCAAACACCCCGACTGGGACACTATTCTGGCCCAATCCCTCCTAGTGCCTAACCTAAAACCTCCTCCCAGTGGCTTCTTGTCAACATGGTAAGATGTATTTTACACTGGCAAGATAAAGGCCCAAGCACCAGCTGAAAGGGTGTCCAGGCTCTGCTCCCCCTTTTCTGGGGGCTGTACTAGCCACCAGCAAGAGACAATGGCAGAAAGAGGGTTCGAAGATAAAAAGCACATTAATGATGCACAAGATTTATCTGCCTACACACATCTGGCATCTTCTGGCAGTGCAGAACCTCCACTTCTCTCTGTCTGCCCACAAACTGGTCCAGAACATGCACCCTGCTATTCCTGGCCCCAAAGATGGATATAGCCCCTGGGCAAACTGAGCTCCCGGACCCTGTGCAAACCTCTCTCAGATGACAGCCCTGGTGCTCATACCCACAGAGTAGGCCTTGGAATCTCCACAGGCATGGGGACAAGAGTCACAGCAGTGACTGTCTCCCACATAGCCTGCCAGCAGCTCTCAGAAGAACTATCTGAGCGGTTCAGAAAGATTTCTGATTCTGTACTGGTCTTACAAAAAGAAGTAGATGCTCTGGCCAGGGTGGCCCTCCATAACTTCTGTGCCCTGGACCTACTCACTGCAGAAAAAAGGAGGCACCTATATCTTCCTTGGGGAGAAATGCTGCTGCAACACTGGCAGGTCAGGTTTGATCAATCAGACAGTCCAGAGTCCCTGAGACCAAGCCACCAGGCTCAAAGACCAAGCAAACGGCTGGGTTGGGGAGGAGGCTTCTTCCAAACAGGCTGGACATCTTGGCTTCTCCCCATACTCAGGCCACTGGTCCCTGTCTTTCTGCTGTTATTGTTTGGACCTTGTATAATAAGACTCTTAACAGATTTCATCCAAGGACAGATCTGATTCATAACTTCCCAACAGCTCCTCCTCATGGCCCATTACACCGCTGTACTGTAGGAATCTCAAGGTGACCTTTAGCAAGAGCCAAAGATCATCATGCTCCGAGCACCCTGCCGCCTCACCTGGATTTGTTACCCTACCATACCCCCACCAGCCCAACACCCCTTCCCACTTGATTTTTTTCTCTCTTTTCTAGGATGCCTGTGCAGCCCCCCAATCATGCTTAAAGAAGTCTTCCGAAACTGCACTCCCCTACCCATCCTCTTCTCCTATAACACAATGGACAAGAATTTCATGTCTCCAGGCCAGACGCCCACCCAGCCAGGAGAGAAAAGCTCCCCAAGCAGATCATTACGCCCACGTGCAGGTGCAGGGCATTGAAGCTAGCAGCTTCCCCACACAGCTCAAGCAGCTAGTAGCTGTCCTGCACAGCTCAGCCTGCAGAGAGCTGATTCCATGAAAAACCACAAGAGACATACTGTGCCTGTCAGCACCCTTCTGTATGCAACACTACCGTTTATCAGCCAGCCCCAGACCTGTAACTCAGAGATCCAAACTTTTCCACCCTCCTCTTCAAGGGCCCCTTCCATACCTAAACTCCCCTACAAAACATGTTTTTGCCCCTTACTCGAAGCCAATGGTTTTTTGCCTTTGGCCTGACCACACCTGGTCTGCAACAAAACCCTCACACATTGGTTAAACTCTGCCTGCCTCAGTGGTCTCAATGGTGCTTCAGTTTACCCTAACTATACGAACTATATTTATATGGGTCTTCTGCTCTCCATTGATTTTGTTTTTCTTCTCTCGTCACTATCACACTATCTTAATTACTGTAGCTTTATAAGTAGCTTTATAAGTCTTAATGTTGAGTGGTGTGTTGGCCATTTTAGATCTTTGCTTTTCCATATACAATGTAAAATCAACACACCCAAAATACCTTCAAGTTTTGATTGCCCTAAATATATAGACCAAGTTAAAAAGAAGTGGCATCTTGAAAATAATGAATCTTCCTATTAATGAACTTGAGATACATCTCCATTTACTTCATATTTTTTCAATTCATTGGTTCAGTGCTTTGTAGTGTTACTCATGTGAATGTTGTACATCTATGTCAGATTTATGTCTAAGTACTTTATTTCTGAGGGTTCTAATGTAAATAATGTCATGCTTTAATTTCAAATTCCACTTACTATTGCTCATATATGAGAAATCAACTGGCTTTTTTATATTAATTTTCCATCCTTTTGTACATTAATCTTGTACCTTGCTGTAGTCACTCATTAGTTCCAGTTGTTAATTGGTTCAGATTTTCTACTTAGAACAGCATCTCATCTTCAAAGACTAGTTTTTCCTTTCCAGTATGCACCCCTCCTACTTGCTTTTCTCCTGTTGCATTATCTAGGTCCAGTGATGTTGGAAAGTCATAAGAGGGGATATCCTTGCCCTGTTCCTGATGTTAATAGGAAAGCTTTGATTTTTTCACAATTATGTATGAAGTTATTAGAGGGTATTTTAAAAAATGAATAGTCTTCATCAAGTTGAAGTCATTTCTTTCTATCCTGCATTTATTGAGAGTTCTCATGAATGAGTATTGGATTTTGCCATTTTTTCCCTCATATACTAAAAAGATCTGTGATTTTTCTTCTTTAGAAATGTAGCTTGATATGAGTTACATTTCTGGATTTCCTAATGTTTAACGTCCTTTCATACCTAAGGTTAATCCTGCTTCACCATAGTTATACTTCAAAAGAATAATTCTTTTAAAAACATTTTTAGGTTCAACTTCCTAGCATTTTATGAAGGATATTCGCATGCCTATTCATGAAATGTTGGTTTGCCATTCTTTTTTCTTCTTATGTCTTCATTTGGTTTGGGTATCAGGATAGTTCTGACCTCATAAAGTAAGTTCAGAAGTATTACTTCTGTTTCTGTTTTCTGGAAGCTATAAAGAATCATTATACTTTCTTCTTTGAGTGTTTAGTTAAATTTAGCAATGAACCTGTGTGAGTCTGGTGTTTTACATGGTTACTAACTATTATTTATTTAATAGATGAAAGCTTTACCAGAATCTTTCTTCAGTGCATATTGGCAGATTGTATCATATAAGGAATGGGTTCATTTCATCTAGTCTATCAAATTTGTGAATGCAAAATTGTGCATAGTATTCATTCATTACTCTGTTAATGTGAGATGTACAGTGATATCTATTCTTTCACTTGCCATATTGTTTGTGTCCTCTGTTTTCTTAGCTATTATGGCTAACAGTTTATCAATTTTATTGAAAATTCAAAGAACTGGCTTTTGGCTTCATTGGTCTTCACCACTGATTTCCTGTTTTCAATTTCATTAATCTGTTCTATTTTTCATTATTATTTCTTTTCTCTTTTCCTCCCTACCCTTCCTTCTTTCGTTCTCTCCTTTCCTTGCTTTTATTTCTTTTCTTTCTTTCTCTATCTTTCTTACTTCTTTCCTGGTATTGAAATAAGGACCTTCACACTCCTTTCTATTTTGTAACTTTTGAGACAGAGTTTCACCCAACTGCTAAATTGCCCAGGGCGGGCTATGATGTGAGACCCTACTGACTCAACTGCACAGCATGGTGGTGTGTACAGCCATGCACCAACACTCCTGGCTCTTTTACTCTGGATTTAGATGGTTTTTTGGTTTGGTTTTGTTCTTTTTTTGGTTTGTTTCTTAATGTGGAGGCTTAAATGACTGATTTTATATCTTTCTTATTCTTTACATATATCTTTAAAATTTAAAAATACTGACAGAGACAACCAAGAACTAGCTCTGAGCAGGATTTAGAATTAATCATTGGCTTTCTGTGTTCACCTATGAGTTTCTCCCTGACCTAGGTGACTTGCATTTACCTACAATATCTCAAGTTTATCCTACTTTAAAGCTGAATAGTACTCCACTGTACAAATAAAGCACTTCTTTTTTTATTGATTCTCTGATTGATGGGTTGTTTCCAAGACTTAGCTATTACAAACTTCGCTCTACAGATGTGGATATGCGTATATTGCTGTGGTATGATGGTTTTAATTCTACCGGAAAGATACTCAAAAACAGAACAGGTAGGTCAAATGGTACCTCTAGTACTAGATTTCTGGGGAATGCCCACACTGACTTCCATGGTGGATGCACCAGTCTATACTCCTATCAAGAGTAGAAAAGGGTTCCTTTCTCTGCAAGAGCATTTATTACTGGTTCACTTCTTGATAATAGCCATTGTTTCTGGCATGAGAAGGAATCTCAGCATTGTTTTAATTTGCGTCTGTCAAATGACCAGTGATGTTGAAAGTTTTTTCATATATTTATTTGCTGTTGTATTTCTTCCTATGAGAAGTGTGTGTCACCTCAAATGCCCATTTTTGGATTGGGTCTTTAAATATGGGGATTCTCATTCTTTATATGCTTTAGATATTCATCCTTTGTCTGAGTGAAAAATGACTAAAATTTTTTCCCACTCAGTCGGTTGTCTTTTCCCACTATAAGTAACTTATTTAGCTGCACAAAAGCTTTTTAATAAGATCTCAGTTGCTTATTCTTTGTAGTATTTCCCATGTAATTCATGAACTCTCTGCCTACACCTATGTCTTCAAGAGTTCATCCTATTCTTTCTTCCACCAGATTAGTTTGTCTTCATATTTAGATCTTTGATCCATTTAGATTTTAATTTAGTTCAAAGTAATACACATGAGTCTAGTTTTAATCTTTGGCATATGAAAAGCCAGTTTTTCCAACATCATTTATTAAAGAGGCTAACTTTCTTCTAGTGAACATGTTTGGCCCTTTTGTCAAAGATAACATGGCTGAGTGTTTGCATTAGTTTCTCCATCTTCTAATCTGCTTCATTGATCCTCAGATCTGTTTTTTTGTTTTTCTTGCCATGACCATGCTGTTTTATTACAGTAGCTTTGTAGTATAATTTCAAGTCATGGATTGTGATGCCCCCTTCCCTGCCTTTGTTGCACAAGAAGTTTTATTCAATTCTAAGTCTTTTGTAGTTCCAAATGAATTTTAGAAATATTTTTTCTAGTTCTCTGAGGTATACTAATGGCAAATCTGTGTAACAATTTTTGGAATATGACCATTTTCACTATGTCGGTTACTCCTACCCATGAGTAAGGGATATTTTTCCATTTTCTGATTTCCTTTTCAATCTTTTTCAGAGTACTATAATTTTCATTGTATAGAACTATTACATCCTTTGTTAGATTAATTCCTAAGTATTTCAGTTTTTTTTTCAGTGCTATTGTGAAAGGTGTTGTTTCCTTAATTTCTCAATGCAATTGTTTTTTTGTGTGTACAGGAATGCTATTGATCTTTTAAGTGTTGACTTTGTATTTAGTTATGCTACTGAATTCAGTTATTAAATGCACAAGTCTTTTGGTGGAGTTTTTGGAATGTTTTATGTAGAGTATCATATCACCTGCAAATTATAACCATTTAACCTCTTCCTTTCCTATTCTTCTTCCTTTTATTTCTTTTTCTTGTCTAATTGCTCTGGCTAGTGTTTTCATAATTATATTAAGTAGAAGTGGTGATAGTGAACATCCTTCTCTTGTTTCTGATTTTACAGTGAAAGCTTTCATTTTTTGACCACTTAAGAGTGATGTTGGCTATTGATGTAACTGATGGCTTTTATCAGATGAAATAAAGACCACCTATTGCAACTTTCTGTAGGACTTCTTTTTATCATGAATGGGTGTTAGACTTTGTCAAGTGCTTTTTCTACATCTACTGTGTTGATCATATAATTTTTGTCTTTCACTCTGTTGATATGGTGTATTACATTTCTTTATTTATGTATGTCAAAACATCTATGCATCCCTTGGATGAATCCTACTTGGTCATGGTGAGTAATCCTCCTTAGAATTTGCTACATTCCATTTGCCAGTATCTTAATTGAGGATTTCTGTATCTATGTTCATTAGGGAGACTGGTCTATAATTCTCTTTTTTTGGTTAGGTCTTTCTCTGGTTTTGATATCAGGGTAATACTTGTTTCCAGGAATGATTTTGGTATTATTGCTTTTCTTTCAATTTCATTGAAGATTTTCATCAGTAATAATGTTAGTTTTCTAAATTTCTAATAGAGTTCTGTAGTGAATTCATCAGCATCTTGACTTTTCTTTGTTGGTAAGTTTTTAATTACATTTTCAATTTTATTGACTGTATTGGGTTATTTAGAATTATTATACCTTCTTAAGTTTTGACAGTTCACGTGTATCTAGGAACCTGTCCACTTCTTTCGTGTTTTCCATCTTATTAGAATGCAGATTCTCATAGTAGGCAATGATGATTTTCTACATTTTCACAGGAACCACTGTGATTTCACAATTTTCATTCCTACTTGCATGAATTTGATTCATTTCTTCCCTATTTTTGATAAGGTTAGTTAAGGGTTTATCTATGTTATTGAATCTTTTAAAGAACCAACTCTCCAATTAATTGATTCTTTGGATACACAGAGAACCACGTGCAGGAAAAGCACGCCAGTTTGGAGTCGGTGGAGCGCCGAAAGAAGTGGACTGGAATGAGACACGACCTGGCAGATGGAAGATACAGAACTTCCGGGAAGATGGCGACCAGGTGAGCAGCAGAGGGAATCTCTCCCAGAGACCGATCCTTTGCGCGCGGCTGCCCGGTCTGTGGAGGCAAAATTCCAACTGATCAGGCTGCTCTCTGTGGCCTGAGAATTAAAGGGCCGGCTGACAAGACGTGAGGTGAGAAGTGGGCGGACCCTGAGAGCTCGGCGCCCAGGGGATCGGCGCAGCGTTTGGGCCGCAGCTCGGTTCAAATCGCGTACAGCCGAGAGAGCGAGTGCGGAGGGAAGGACGGCTTCAGCTCCTAAACCCGACCAGCTCAGAGGCGGCTGTAACGAGGATTTGATGGAGGCAGCAGAGCAGAGGAAACTCAGAGAACGCGCTACTGGGACAGACTGCGCCAATCTGGGCAGCGGTCCAGGATCCCACTCAGAACCCCACCCCCGCAGCCGGCGCTGCGTGAACCGGAGCAACAGCGATCAGCGGGATTTCTGAGTCGGGAAAAACCTCCATCCAGAGAGATACATCGGAACTGAATTCCTGTCTGCACGATCAAAGGGTGAGTTAAGCGGGTGCTTTAACCGGTTTTTCCTGAATCGGGAAGAAGCTCAGCCCAGCAAGTAACATCAAAACAGCTTTAAAAACTGCAGGATCTCCCGGGTGGGAAGAAGTAGCTAGGCGCCCCAACAGGATTTGTGAGGGGGGAAGGAGCTCCACCCAGGGGGGAACACCGGAGTGCCCTGTCTGTAAGACCCCTGGGGCGGCAAGCTGTTTATTTGCCCCCGTCAGGTCTTGGGGTAGGGAATAGAAGTGGAAATCTCAGCAGACAGCTTAAGGGACATTCTCCCAAAGAGAAGGAATCATTGGAGCAGCCTCTGCAGCAGACCTTTGCCTGCTGAACTGCCTGTGGAATTTATAGCTCCACAGTTTGAATCTGATACCCAAATATGGGAAAACAGAGGAACAAAACGCAGTCTCAAAACTCAACCCCACCCAGGACAAGTTTTGAATGTGAAGATACAGGGGAACCAGGAAGCCTCATAACTTCAAGTTATGAAACGATTGCATCCGAAATTAAACAACTCCAACAGGCCATGAAAGAGCTTAAAGCAGAAATAACCCACATACCCGCAATGATTTCTCAGACAAAAAACGAGCTGAAAACAATGATGGAAGAAATGTTCCGTGCACACAGAGAAGAAATAGACAAAAGTCTAGAAGAAAATAGGAGACAAATGGAAACGTTACAAGAGCAATTTAGGAATGAATTACCAATAATGAAACAGGTCCAAAGAGAATGCCAGGATTTGAAAACTAACGCTGAAAGCATGAAAAACCGTTCAAATGAAACCGAAGATAGATTTTCAGAACTTGAAGACAGCATGGCAGCTTATGAGTGTGAAAGGAAGAATCTCATGATATCATCAAAGACACAAGAAAAGTCAATCCAACAGCTGCAAGATGAGGCAAAACGTAACAATATTCGAATTATAGGAGTGTGTGAAACAGCAGGAGATCTCACAAACGATATAAAAGGAATATTTGATGAAATAATAGCAGA
>PVLD010026907.1:0-21497 GCA_004027595.1 Dinomys branickii
GGACCGATCCCAGCTTCTTCCCCGCGGGGATCGTCCCCGGCTCCCAGCGTCTGGGACTTTTCCACGTCTCGCCCCGGCAGCCTGGTCCGCCCTACCACATCTCCCCGGGCATCTCAGAGAAATACGCCCAGTTTAAACTTCCCAGCTGAGGTCCCGGTATTCACGCTCGCCAAGTCTGTCTCGAGCTGGTGGTGTTTATCAAAGAGGCTCGCTCCCTTGCTGCTCACCTGGTCGCCATCTTCCACCAGTCCCTGTTTTTTCATTTATTGAAATCCTCTTCAATCTCCTTTTTCAGAGTACCGTAGTTTTCACTGAATAAATCTTTCACGTTCTTTGTTAGATTGATTCCTATGTATTTCAATTTTTTGGTTACTATTGTAAAAGGTATGGTTTCCTCAATTTCTCTCTCAGTTTGTTTGTTGTTCGTGTACAGGAATGCTATTGATTTTTGGGTGTTGACTTTGTATCTGGCTATGCTGCTGAATTTGTCAATTAATTCGAGGAGTTTTCTTGTGGAGTTTTTGGGGCCCTCCATCTATAGTATCATGGCCTCTGCAAATAGTGATAGTTTGACTTCTTCCTTTCCTATCCTTATTCCTTTTATTTCTCTCTCTTGTCTGATTGCTATGGCTAATGCTTCCAGAACTATTTTGAATACAAGTGGTGACAATGGACATCGTTGTCTTGTTGCTGACTTTAAAGGGAAAGTTTTCAGTTTCTGTCCATTTAGTATGACGTTGGCTGTTGGTTTGTTACAGATGGCTTTGATCAGATTGAGGGAGAGGCCATGTATTCCTATTTATTCTAAGGTTTTTAACATGAATGCATGTTGCACTTTATCAAAAGCCTTCTCTGCATCTATTGAGATGATCATGTGGTTTTTGTCTTTGACTGTGTTAATATAGTGTATTACATTAATTGATTTGCGAATATTGAACCATCCCTGCATTCCTGGAATGAATCCTACCTGGTCATGGTATGTCATTTTCCTTATGATTTGCTGTAGTCTATTTGCCAATATTTTGTTCAGTATCTTTGCATCTATTTTCATCCTACCTGTAGCTCTCTTTCTTGGTTGCATCCCTCTCTGGTTTTGGTGTGAGTATAATACTTGCCTCCAGAAATGTGTTGGGGAGAGTTGCTTCCTTTTTGATTTCATTGAAGAGTTTGAGGAGTGTTGGCATTAGATCTTCTCTAAATGTTTTATAGAATTCTGCTGTGAATCCATCAGGGCCTGGGTTTTTCTTTGTTGTTATGTTTTTAATAATGTTTTCAATCTCATTTATTGATATTGGGTTGTTCAGGATATTTATGTCTTCCTGATTCAATTTTGGCAATTTGTACCTTTCTAGGAATCTGTCCATTTCTTCTGTATTTTCTATCCTATGGGAATACAGATTTTCAAAGTAGGTATTAATGATCTTTTGTATTTCTTTTGGATCTGTAGTGACTTCATCCTTTTCATTCCTTATTGCATGAATTTGAGATCTTTCCCTTCCTTTTTTGATAAGGTTTGCTAGGGGTTTTTCAATTTCATTTATTCTTTTGAAGAACCAATTCTTTGTTTCACTAATTTTTTGTAGAGTTTTCTTCATCTCAATTGCATTAATTTCTGCCCTGAGTTGTATAATGTCCTCCCTTCTTTGGGCTCTTGGTTTGGCTTGCTGCTCTTTTTCTAAGAGTTTGAGGTGTATCATTATGTTCTTTATTTACTCTTTTTCTATTTCCTTTGTATATGGGTCCATTGCTATAAATTTCCCTCTGAGGACTGCTTTCATTGTATCCCACAGATTCCGGTGGGTTGTACTTGCGTTTTCATTTATTTGTAGGTAATTTTTAATTTCTTCTTTAACTTCTTGGGTGACCCATTGGTTATTCAGGAGATTGTTGTCTAATCTCCAAATGTTTATGTGGTTTTTGGAGTTCTCTTTGTCATTAATTTCCAATTTCATTGCACTGTGGTCCAATAATATTCATGGGATAATTTGAATTCTTTTGCATTAGGTAGATATGCTCTATGGGCTAGAATGTGGTCTATTTTTTAGAAAGATCCATGTGCAGCTGATAAAAATGTGTATTCTGATGTTGTGGCTTGGAACACTCTGTATACATCTACTAAGTCCATTTGTTCACACTTTTGGTTCAGGTCTGTTATTCCTTTGCTGAGTTTCTGTCCAGTTGACCTGTCTCTTTGCATCAGAGGGGTATTTACGACCCCAATTACAATAGTGTTATTAGTTATTTGGTTTTTTACGTCTGTTAAATTTGACTTGTCAAGTTAGGTGCTCCATGGTTTGGTGCATAAATGTTTAGGATTGTTACCTCTTCCTCTTGCAGCTTTCCCCTATGTAGTATGTAATGCCCTTCTTTATCTCTTTTGATTGTTTTTTGTTTGAAGTTTACATTGTTTGCAAACATAATAGCTACCACTGCTTTTTTCTCAGGTTCTGTTGCGTGGAGAATTTTTTCCAACCTTTAACTTTCAATCTGTGGATTTCCTTTTGAGTAAAATGTGTTTCCTGTATACAGCATATCGTTGGATTGTGTTCCTTAATCCACTCTTCCAATCTTTTCCTTTTGACTTTTGAATTGAGGCCATTTACATTAATGGTTATCATGGTTATATGTTGGCTTATTCTAGTCATGTTATTTACTTGTTGTTTTTCTTCTTTTCCTGACTGTTCACTTGCTTGTTCTGTTTAGGGAGTTACTTCTATTGTTGTTCTTGGAATTGTGGTCTCCTTTTTCTCTGTCTAGAATATCTTTTAGTGCTGTTTGCAGTGCTGGTTTGGCACTCATGAAGTTCTTCAGTTGTTGTTTGTCGTGGAAATATTTTATTTCTCCATTGAATTTGAGGGATAGTTTTGCAGGATACATCAGTCTGGGTTGGAACTTGTTTTGTCTCAGAATCTGTAATATCTCGCTCCAAGCTCTTCTTGATTTCATGGTTTCCATTGAGAAATCTGCTGTGATTCTGATGGGCTTTCCTTTATAGGTGATCTGTTTCATTTCTCTGGCAGCTTTTAATATTGTGTTCTTTTTCTGGATATGTGGGATCTTGACTGTTATATGTCTGTGTGTGTTTTTCTTTGAGTTATGGATCGTTGGGGTTCTATATGCCTCGATTAACAGAACTTCAGTATCTTTTAACTTGTTTGGGAAATTTTCTGCTATTATTTCAGCAAATATTCTTTTTATATCGTTTGTGTGGTCTCCTGCTGTTTCACTCACTCCTATTACTTGAATATTGTTGTGTTTTGCCTCATCTTGGAGCTGTTCATTTGACTTTTCTTGTGTCTTTGGCGATATTATGAGATTCTTCCTTTCACACTCTTAAGCTTCTATGCTGTGAAGTTCTGAGATTCTATCTTCGGTTTCATTTAAGCGGTTTTGCATGCTTTCAGTGTAAGTTTTCAAATCCTGGCATTCTCTTTGGACCTGTTTCATTCTTGGTAATTCATTCCTAAATTGCTCTTGTAACGCTTCCATTTTTTTCCTATTTTCTTGTAGTCTTTTATCTATTTCTTCTCTATGTGTACAGAACATTTCTTCCATTATTGTTTTCCGTTCGTTTTTTGTCTGAAAGATCATTGCAGGTATGTGGCTTATTTCTGCTTTAAGCTCTTTTATGGCCTGTTGGAGTTGTTTCATTTCAGATGCAATCATTTCATAACTTGCAGGTATGTGGCTTCCTGGTTCCCCTGTATCCTCGCATTCAAAACTTGTTCTGGGTGGGGTTGAGTTTTGCGACTGCGTTTTGCTCCTCTGTTTTCCCGTTTTTGGGTATCAGATTCAAAATGTTGAGCTATAAATTCCCCAGGCAGTTCAGCAGGCAAAGGTCTGCTGTAGAGGCTTCTCCAATGACTCCTTCTCTTTGGGAGAATATCCCTTAAGCTGTCTGCTGAAATTTCTGCTTCTCCTCCCTTCCCCAAGACCTGGCTGGGGTGCATAAACAGCTTGCCACCCCAGGGACCTTGTAGGCAGGGGGCTGCTCGGGTGTTCCTCCCTGGGTGGAGCTCCTCCCCCACTCAAAAATCCCGTTGGGGCGCCGAGCCAGCTCTTCTGTCTCGGGGACCATGCAGTCAGTAGAGCTGCTCGCATGTCCCTCACTGGGCGGAGCTTCTTCCTGACTAAAAAAAAAATGGTCAGGGCGCCCAATCAACTCACCGTGTGATCGTGCAGGCAGGAATGCCGCTCAGATGTATCTCCCTGGGTCGAGCTTCTTCCCGACTCAGAAATCCTGCTGCAGTGTTCACTCTGCTCAATTGTTCCGAGATCCGTGCGGGCAGGAGATCCTGGTGCTCCCCGGCTCTTCTCTGTCCCCTCGGCATTCTCGCAGGAGCCACCGACCACACCTGCCGCAGTTCCCACTCTCCGGCCGAGGATGGCGCCAGCTGCGGGGGTGGGGCTCTGAGCGGGGATCCTGGACTGCTGCCCAGATTGCCGCAGTCTGCCCGAGGAGTGTGTTCTCCGAGTTTGCTCTGCTCTGCCGCCTCCAAAAATTCCTGGGTTCAGTCGCCTGTGAGGCATTCGGGTTCAGGAGCTAGGAGGGTCTGTCCCGCCTCAGTTGCACTCGGTTGCACGCAGACTCAGGGGAGCCGCGGCCCAAGTGCAGCGCCGATCGCCTCGGGCGCCCAGCTCTCTAGGCGGGGTGGCTTATTCAGCCAACCCGTTAATGCTCAGGCAGCAGACAGCAACACGTTCAGCTGGAATTTCACATCCACGGACCCGGCACCCATGCGCAAAGGATCGGTCTCTGGGAGAGTTTCCCTCTGCCGCTCACCTGGTGGCCATCTTCCCGGAAGTCATTCACCATTATTAATCTATTCTCTTGTTTTGAAACTCTGTATCATTTTTATTGTTTTTTTCTCTTTAAAATAAAAAATGAGTGCCTGCCTAGTGAGCAGAATGTGCTGAGTTCTATTCCCAGTACCAAAAGAAAAAAAATGCAAACTAAAAATAAAACAAAATAAAAAAAGAAAGGACTAGCGTAAAGACAAAGTGTCTGGAATTGAGGACACAATGTTAAATTTTGAGATACTCAGAGTAAGTACACATTATAGGAGAACAAGCAAAGATCATCCACTAGCTACCAGATGACACTAAAAAGACCAGAGAAAATGTATTTGGGATTACAAAAATAGATAGAAGATAATGCCGATAAAGTTACTAAATGTTTACAGAAATTGTAGCATAAAATGCCCCAAATATGAGAAAAGAATTCAGCACACAAGTGAGTGAGGGCTCTAGAGCACTAAACAACTGTATTGAAAAATGAAGTTAATCAAGGCATATCTGGATTAAATTGTGAGATAGCTGATAAAAAAATCAAATTTTAAAAGCATCCAGAGACAAAAATAAATCCCATGTAAAGTTAAACCCACTAGAATTACAGCAGACATCGCAATACAAACCATACAAGCCAGAAGAGCTTGAAGTATTTGATCCCCTAATATTAAACAGCTTCCAAACCAGATTAACATTTCCAACACAGCTTTCCTTCAACATAGCAATAAGGAGATCTCATGTAAAATCTAAGCTCAAGAGATACATGACTGTGAAACCAGCAGTCCAGAAAATACACAAGAATATCGTAGATGAAACAATGAAACCAATAAAGTTAAAAATCCAAAATGATATGAAAATACCAATCAAGGTCAGTGGATAAACAACAGTTAAAAAAAATGACTAAATCTCTTTCATCTCCACCATAGTTCCATAGATAACTGTCATCTTCCAAACTCGAATCAGGGTCATCTCCTAACTGGTCTGCTTTGGATAACTCATTTTGCAGTCTTTGGATAGATGGATGCCAAGCTCCTCATTGTGGTGGCCTGTGCTCAGGTTGTGGTCCTCTGTAACCCACTTAGATACTCAGCCAACAATACCATTGCCTTTGTGGAGTCGCAGAGTTAGTTTTTATTTTTGGTTCTTTCTGGACTTCCATAAGCACGATTTTATTGTCCTAAGCCTTGCAAATGAGCAATTCAACCTTCCTTGTTTGGACAGCTTCCCCTGTAGCACAGTGAAGTGTTGACGGTGCATAATTTTTGACCCCCCCAATCTTGTAGATTATATTCTCACATTAAAATTGTTTCATTGTCTGAAAATGTCTGAAAATCATCATCTGGTAGGAAAAACAATCACGTCTCCCCTACTTTTGAGTCCTGAGTGTCAGGTCCTTGCTTATTCTGCAGGGCAGGTGTCAGAGTACACACTGACTCAGCTCTATTACATTTTACCAGGAGCAGTGTGACAGCCACAGAGATGTGCACCATGGTCACCCCTGTGCTGCATCCATCACTGCCTGAGTAGCAAAGTAGTTGTCAGCACCCTGCACTGTGAAGGAACAAAATCTCAGGATCTGCAGCCATTTTGGTTATGTTAGTGTTATAATTACACGGTTTCACTTCTTTAGTGTGATACTGGGAGTATGAAGACTGAACTTTGAAGTTGAGTATAAATTTTCATCTTGGAAAATGAAAAGTTCCTGAAGATATATGGGGTGGAGTAACTCACAACAATATTAAAGTCACTAATGTGCAGACTGATCATAGTTAAAAACGTAATTCTCTTTTGTCTGTTTTATTTCAACAATGAAATAAAGGCAAATCACTATTTTAAAAATTACATAGAAAGAACAGAAATGATTAGGACAAACTAGCTTTATCTAAGTGGAGGAAGAATTCAAAATCTCTCTTTTTTATTTTAAAAATTAAACCATTAACAAAACAACAATGAAGACAAAATCAAAACCACACAAAAACAACAAAAATGATACATAACCTCAAAACAAAACGATAGGAATTAACAATAGTTGCTACATTACCTACTGCTATCTTCAGTGAAGTTGCTCCGTCCACCAGACATAAGAATGTAAGACGGATCGAACAATCAAAGACAGTAACAAGTAATAAAAAATCAACATCAGAAATGATGTAGAGCTTCACCATGCAAGATGGCAGGAGTTCAAAATGATTCTTATACTGCATGTTGCTGCTTTCAGATCTGTCATTCTGATTACCAGATTCAAGCATGCAAAATTGGTCATGAAAAAAGCAAATTTTAAGCAGACTGTTCCTTCCAATAAACGAAAGACATCAGCAATACACCTATCCAAGCTATGCTCATATATACATATAAATTCTGTTTTACATTAAAAAACCCAAAATAATAAAACAAATACATAAACAAAACAGTATAGAGAATAATAAAAATGATACAAAATTTCAAAGCATGTTGATAGGATATTAACAATGGTTGTCATATTTGATGTCACTTCAAAATGCTTGTGCATATAACCAAATATAGGCATGCAACATTGATCAAACAATTACACATGAACAGCTCTTTTCAATAAGCCAACATATAGAAGTAGTGCAATTATCCTAGCTAACCTGTATATACATGTACATATTTTTTCCTTCTTTCTTTTTCCTCTTCCATCCTTCATCCCAGTTGCTCCTTACAATTTGAGCAGATTTTTTCCTTTCCCAGTAGCTATTGTACCTTTCAGATTTTATTATTTTTTTCAGGTTCTTATTGTAGGGAGGAAATACAAAGTTCACATGTGTGAATCTTATCTATTGCACTGAGTGTAGTCTCTAGTTGTATCCATTTACCGATAAAAACCTCGAGTTTATCTGTCTTTATAGCTGAGTAATACTCCATTGTATAAAAATACCACATCTTTTTTTTAATCCCTTCCTCAGCAAAATCTCTTATGGACACTTATATTCCTTTTTTGGAAGTCTCTGGAGACAGGGATCAACTTGTGTGATTAGAAGCACTGTGCACTGAGCCTCCAAGGTCACGGGGTAGCAGCTCAGAGCTGGCTCAAGCTCAGGCTTTATCGCCTCCAGTCCGGTGATGGCCACGCCTGTGTCCCAGGTTCTGTTGTTGTCAGTCAGAAAGCTCCTCTGTGACTTCCTGTTAAGTTCAGTCCCGGGGACAGAGCGTGAGCCTCCAATGGGCAGCAGACACGGGAGGGTCTTTCGATCTGCTCTCCTCAACTAGGAAACAGCATCACCGAGTAAGTACACGGGGACCACGCTGATACGGGAAGGTCTTTAAAGCTATCATTCACTTATCGGGAGGACAAACAGGACATTGTTGGTAACCAGATGTGAGGATACGGATACAACAAATGTCAGTTATAAGACATGGATATTGTAAGATCCTGTTTGTAGAGGAAAAAGCACAGTTATTGTTTCAAATTTTCTTTCGATGAGCCCTGTTTCCGCTCCCACTGACGTCTCTCACCACAACAGCAGAGAACGCGCCCTTCTGCAGCGTTTCCTAAGTTCTCTGAAAAGGTGATGACGGTGGTGGCAAGGACGCAGAGGAGGGCAGTGACCGCAGCACCGTGAGCGGGACCCGAGCGCTTCCCACGTCCTCGGCAGGGAGCGATTTCTTCTGTGTATTGTGTTTTACGTCACAGGCTCTGTCTTTGTGTAGTTATAAACGCCTGCGCTGCTGTTGCTGGGGAAAGCTGGGTGTAAAAACTGGAAACGTCTGCCATTTCAATGGACTTGCATTAGCTCGTTGGGCAGAACAATAACTTGATGGATTTGGGTTGTCTGATTAGAGACACAGGATAATTGTCAGGCTGCCTCTTCACACAAGCAGACGATTAATTCTCTGTCCCTTCAGGAGAGGCCCTTTGCTCATTGAGCTCTTACTGCTGGAGCTTCCTGAAAGCTCGCAGAGCAGAGCAGCGAACGACCCCAGCCACGTCCACCATAGACAGATGTAGAGGATAGGCCAAAGTCGCAGGGAGCTCCCCACTTGAGCACTCAGCATAGAGATTTCTCTTCTGCCACCACTGCAGGATATTTCTGAGCTCCACATATGTCTCCATGCCTGCACTTATTTCACACCTGTTCAAACGTGGAAAAGATATGTCTTGGTTTCATTTCTCTAGAAAATGAGAGTTTCAAGATGGCCTCTAATGCATTTACGTCTATGAACTCTGAACCTCCGCTTAAATCTTTCCATGTGTTGGAAACAGTGAAACATTTCAGTGCATTGGACAGCATCTGTCAATTTATTTTTAATCCTTTTAGCTCCATGTATTATTTATGTTGCAGGGGAAAGTTTTAATATCTTAGAGAGAGCATTGTCATTACTGTTAAATTTTACCTGAAGCAACGACACTAAGGTTTATGCAGTTGAGTGTCCTATTAAGGGTTAATGTGTACAAAATTAGAGCAAAATAGTATTTAGCTGTCATTACTGTCAGTGGTAGCAATATTCTTCTTATAAATTATCTACTGCATCCTATAGTTACTGCTCTTCTGTTTCTATTGTAAGACATTTTCCTTGTGTCTGTGCTTGTGTAATTACATGTACAGGTTTGGAGATGAACGACATACTTTGTTTTACATCTGGTTTCACAGAACTGTCCCTTGTTTGGCACAGAGGAGAAATCAAAAATAAAAACCCGTGTTAAACATGGAATGCCCCCCCCCCCGGCCATAATACTCGTCCTTAACCAGGACGCTGTGAAGATGCTCATACCTTACTGCCTGCACCTTCATTCCTTTCACACGCGCCCCTTAGATATAAAGATAAGAAAACGGCTTCTGCTTTTTCTCTGTGTCATGAAAACATGGGCCCTGTAACCCACTTAGTTACATCTCTGTTATTTTTTAAAAACACAACAGAGTTATTTGTGTGGTCTTTTCACACAGAAAAGGCACGAAGAGAGGAGCAGACATGAGTGTAGGCCTCAGGCTTAGGTGCACTAACGCGTTCACGTTCTCCAGGCTCTAGGGCCATTTGTCCGCGCTGCGCTGTGCTGCGTTTTCTGTATTCAATAAAATTCCTGCTCACTTAATGGTGTAGGTCTGTATGTTTTTAATCTCATAATTGCTAAATAGTTCAACTCTAACTTTCTTTAGTTGCCACGTATGTGGACGAAAACTATTCTCTTTATTTTCTTCAAGCACTGTGAGCACAGAGAGGAAGAGAAATTCACACTCGTTCTGCCTACAGCAACAGGTCAGTGACAACACAGGACTGAAATGCTCGCTCCTCAGTATCATCCTTGGCACAGACTCCAAACTGCGTCCATTGGAAATGTTCTTGTTGTGAGATGATGAGATTTCTTTGTGTGTTATCACGAAGAGACCACTATTAAGAAGACTGCAGGCATATTTTGAAGGTTTACCTGAAAAATTAGAGGATGTAAGTGATAACAAGTGACATGTTTGGGGAAAAAGTGAAATTTAGCAGACATTATCTCTTGGATATGAGAAAAAGATCACCCGAACAGATTATATACACTTTTTAACATCAGTGACCGAGAAAGGGGCACAAGAATATTGAAAATATGGTCATAGTAATTAACTGACAAGGTAAATGAGGCCTTCTCTTTCCTCTGTCTCTCTGATAAGGTTCATTAGTTAAAGACACTAAATCACTATTTATGGATATAATCTACTCTGTTTGGTGGGCAATAGATATTCCACTACTTGTTTAGATGAGTTTTTGTCCATTTTTTGGTAAATTTTTAAGGAAATTGCTTGTGTATTCATGAATCAGTGTTGACCTCGAAACACTGACAGGAAAATTTACCCTTAAAATTCACGAGAACAGATTCCTTTGAGGATAGGTGTGCAAGATAAATCATACCAAGTTGTCAAATTTTATGTAAGCGGTCAGCTAGCTAAAGAGTATTAATGTTGGTGTAATTATTATTAAATATTTTTATATTAATATCAATAGAGTTAATAATAATGGGAAGTTTTCCAAATGCCAACAAATATTCTAAGACAGTGGTTCTTAACTCTTGTTAGGAAAGAGACTCAAAAAACTGAAATGCAAATATTCTCATAAAATATATTAACAAAATCTAAGGTATCTGGATATATGAAAATATCCCCAGTTGAATACATTACTAAATTAGAATCAACAGTGATGCAAATGAAATTATTTTCAAATTTTTTTTACAGAAACCATATAAGGCAAGTAATTCTTATACCTATCTAACACGTGAGGGGGATTATATTATTTGCATGTGTATTTATAAGATTTCACATAACTTTTTCTATTGCAGTTGAGTTTTAAGGTGTGCTTACATCATTTCATATACTATTTGGGGCTTTTTCCCAAATAAATGACAGAATGGCTTGACGAAAATATGGGTGCCTGTTTCTATCACATAGCTGAAATAAGAAAAACGCAACTCTTATATCAGGAGAAAATTATGTGAAATCTGGTGATTAAAATTAGGCTGGGACTCAGACAGGGCCTTGGGACATTTTTGTGTCCAATGTCTTCCACTGGATATAAGAGGGTTTATGATCAGTACAGCAATGAAGCCTATTACCAAGCTATGGTAGAACGCAGAGCCAAAGAGATGTATTATATAACAGATGTCTTTCCGATAGTGTGTGATTAAATACACCTGTATAAAATTTCAAAACTCAAAGGTTCTTTATATCATTTAATTTTTTAAAGTGAAGTGTACACTAATGCCATTTGTGGTAATTATGTCCAAAGATTATGTACATGTGTCTGAACCTGTGATATATACACTTGAATGCAACAAAGACAAGCATTATAGTTTCATATTGAATAGTTAATACATTAACAAAATTTTGATGCAGTTTGTATACAGGTACTGGGTAGGCCCATACAGACTTAGATGAAGTCAGAAAAACCAAGAATAATTTAAAAATTCGTATTTTTCAACCCAATGGCTCAACAATGTCTTCTAGTTGAAGAGAATTAACTTTGACACAGTTTTCAGATAATGCAGTCCTAGCATCTATAGTACTTGTTGATACTCTAATGAAGAGAATTTGTTGCATTTTATGAGCATAAACTAAGGAATATTTGAAAGCTTTTCAACTTTATTGGAAAAAAATCGTATTTCCTAATGAGAGACAGCTTTATTACCTACAATACTTTTGGGGAAAAAGTGTCCTATGTTTTACTGAAATTAAGGCCTTAAAATCTCTAATATCTTTGGTCTTACTATACTGTACAGTAAAATGCTTATAAAGTAGAATACAAAAAGAGGGTGAAAACAAAGCCCCCAAATTTATAGACCACTGAGTTAGGTGGAAATATTATAGGCTGTCAGACAGGGCTAGGCCCTTGAAAAAGCAAGTATGAATGACAAACACCTTGCAACTTCGGGAGGGACAGGCACTCCCAATGTGGGTCAGACCTCAAGACAAAAGAGGAAACAAACATGCCCACATACTTCCCTAGAGGTGGACATCAGGGATTGATATTCTAAATAGGTATCTATCACCTTGAAAAAGCCAGGAAGAGTCACTAACCCAACCCCCTACAACAAAAGCCCCTGTTGTGTATTGCTACATGACTCGCTTCCCCATTTGATACTGATTTAATTAATTTTACCTGAACAATTATACTTGTGATCTTATCAGTTGATCATAGTTTTGCCTCACCTCATTTGCACATAGAAAGTTCCAATATTTCCCACCTTGGATCTGCCTAACTTTGTGGTTTTCATCTAGAAAAATACCTGGAAAAGACAGGTTCCTTAGGAAATCACAAGGGTCTCTTCTGTCCCTCTTTCTGACATAGGCTTTCTTTCACTCCATGAATGTATTCTGCACATAAAAAAAAGAAAACAAAGCCCGCAATGTTGAGTCCTTGATGGTGGAGTTTGTCACAGTAGAGCAATATTGCAGAAGTTTGTGATTCTCTGGTGGGAATTCTTTGCTTATGGATAATTGAGCTTGAATTATATGAATTATATACAGAGTTTTGTGTAGTATCTTTTGTTTCATTTTTTTAATGAAATTTATTTAAAAATGCTCAAGCAACATGGAAAGACATAATCTCACACATGTCTCAGAGTTCTCTCTCATGGACTTCTCAGAAGATCCAGTACTGTAGCCCATCGTCTTCGGACTCTTCCTGACCATGTACCTGGTCACAGTGCTTGGGAACCTGCTCATCATCCTGGCCGTCAGCTCTGACTCCCACCTGCATGCCCCCATGTACTTCTTCCTCTCAAACCTGTCCTTGGTTGACATCTGTTTCACCTCCACCACAGTCCCAAAGATGATAGTGGACATCCTGACTCAGAGTAGAGTCATCTCCTATGTGGCGTGTCTCACACAGATGTCTCTTTTTATCTTTTTTGCATGTTTGGACAACATGCTTCTGACTGTAATGGCCTATGACCAGTTTGTGGCCATCTGCCACCCCCTTCATTATGCAGTCATTATGAACCCTCGCCTCTGTGTCTTATTACTTTTGCTGTCAGTCTTTTTTAGCCTCGTGGACTCCCAAATACACAATTTAATTGCCTTACAAACTACATGTTTCAAAGGTGTGAACATTGCTAGCTTCTTTTGTGACCATTCTCAACTCCTTAACCTCACATGTTCTGACACCCTACTCAAAAACCTCATCATATATATGGTTGGTACACTACTTGGATTATTTCCAATGGCAGGGATCCTTTTCTCCTACTATAAAATTGTTTCTGCCCTTCTGAAAATCCCATCATCTGGGGGGAGGTACAGAGCCTTTTCTACCTGCAGTTCTCACCTGTCAGCTGTGTGTTTATTTTATGGAACAGGCCTCGGAACATATCTTGGTTCAGCTGTGTCCTATTCTCCTAGTACAGGCATGGTGGCCGCACTGATGTACACTGTGGTGGAACCTTTGCTGAACCCTTTCATCTACAGCCTGAGGAACAGAGAGATTACTAGCACCCTGCAGAGGCTCTACCTTTGGGAAATCTAATGCCAGGATATTTTGCATTGATTCGGATTATAGTTTAGAAAATGTGTTCCAGAAAAGTAAATCCAAAACATGTCTGCAACTAATGACTCTGTGGTTTCTTGTGTCTGAGATTTGGTGTCCTTAACACTATATGATGATTAATTGTAGAATCGTGGGTAGTCAGGCCAGTAGTGGTATTTAGGGTTCTTCATACAGGTGCACATTTTAGTTGGGAAAGCAAAACACTTCTGGAGATGGGTACTGGCAATGTTTGCACATACACAGTGTTATAATTTATGTGACCAAATTCGGCTCCTAAAATTGTTTAAATTTAAATGTGTACCTTTAAATGTGTTTATCGTTCTACAATGAACAATGGAAATACAAATCAGGATTTCATTTAAAAAGGAAAAAGCATTAACAAGACAATATAGTATTCTTAGACTTCTTATGCATAAAGGAAGAACCCCAAATTTTTATGGATATTCATTTTTTAACTTACGTTAAATTTCAGATATTTCAAAGATTTGAATAATATGGACCAATATGGATAATTATATGCAATGTGCACTCAGCCTTCAAGGTAATATGATAATACCTAAGCAGTCTACCCTTCTAATTTTTTGTTGGTTTGTTGTTTCTATACATTTGACACCTTGACTGTATCTCCTCTTTCATGTTCATCTAAACTAGGAAGCCCGTATTTGACATTGTCCATGTCAATTCTGTGGGCTGTCCTTGAACTTTCCTGGTTCTCACACAGATGAGGGGTGTGGGATCTGTTTGGGCATCCTGTACTAGACATACTGCCTAACTCACAAATCAATGACTGGAGGACAGACATTGTTACTTCCCATCATGAAGACATACAAGAAAGTTTGGACAGTGAGATGGGTTGAGAAGATGGAGATTGAATTTCATGACATTCAAATAAAATATTCTGGCATCTGAAATTGGCAGTTTCTTTTTAACATCATGGACATTTTGCTTCTCTTTCTGTAAATATGTGCATGTGTTTAGAGAAGATTCACTTCTGATGCCCCAGTTTCTATCTCAATCCTGGCACGCAGAATCATTGAAAACAAAAATCTTTGCTAAACAGTAAGTAGATGTTTGGCTCACGATAAGTAGACAGTTTTCAAAGAGTACTGCAAAGATTTTTATGGATATAAAAGCTGCATACTTAAAGAATATAACATTGTCTGTAGGACTGAGCTGTTATCAGCAGTGTACACCATCACGGGGTCCTGTGCCCCCAGAGAATGTGACTTCTAGCTGTGCAGAGTCTCTATTTGGAAAGAAAACTCACCACAACCAAACATTTGGATTCCAACCTTCCTTTGGGTTCACGTTGGTTGTGGAAATGAGTTATAATTTACATATTTCCACCAAGGAGCAACAGCAGAGAGAGCTGGACACATTTACATACATCATACATATATCATCAGGTAAATGCCACATGTCTTATAGCCTCCCATCTCTGGTCTCAGTTTAGAACCTCCTGTAATGTGAGGTGAAATGTCTTAATGAACACTGATGCAAGGATTGTTACCAGACAAGCCTCAGGGACATTTTTGAAACTATATCTTAAGACCAATATGATGTAGATTATAAGAGTGATGTCTTATTGGGAAAAACATAAGTAATAGTGATATTGAGTACATATCAAGTGTTGGAGTTAAACATCCTCCACTCACATCATGTCTGGTAATTTACACTTGCATGAAATGAAGAGAAGATACTATCATCATAAGAAAGTGACAGATTATATCACATCCTTTTATCTGGTAAGACTGAGTAACACTGAAAGCATTTGAAATAGCAATACATACTTCACAGAGAGCCTTAAATCTACATGTGCATATAAAGTAGTACATATCTGGGCAGTAGATATGTTGTAGTCTGTTTAGAAGAGCATTATTTAATTTCAATGTACATTTTTATGAAAATAGTCTATAAGTATATTTTGGGTAAGTTTTTTTTATTTTAAGAAAAAAGAATGGAGACATATAAAGTAGAATAACACAAAAACAATACAGGAAATACAAAATTATAGAGAAGATAGTAGGGAATTAGCACTGGATGCTGTGTTACATAATGTTATCTTCCCATTAGTTCACACAAAAACAATAAAGGAAATACCAAATTATAGAGAAGATAGTAGTGAATTAATACTGGATGCTGTATTACATAATGTTATCACCAAATTTTTTACTCAGTTATACAGATGATGGCTTATTCAAATAATCAGTTTTCTCCACCCTCGTCTCCATTGTTCTACGACCCAATCAGTCATCTTCACTCTGATAATCACTGTACTTTTTGCTTCATTTACTCCCTCAGGCTCTCACATTGGGAAGAGACATGGCTGCTTCAAACTATGCTATAACAAACGGGTGTACACAAATTGCTATGGCAGGAGGTGGAAGAGTACCCATCCTCAAAGATGGTAGATAGGCAGGGAACCAGGTTCACTATGGTCAAGCCCCCATTGACAAGCCTTCAAGGCCACTGGGGGTCCAGTCAAGTAGGCAGGGTTACCCAGCAAGCCGCCAGGCTCTGCCTCAATACAGCACTTCCTGAGGCCCAGTCAAGTCCTCAGGGTTGCTCCTGTGGATCACTGTATCTCCTCTTTCATGTTCATCTAAACTAGAAAGCCCATATTTGACATTGTCCATGTCAGTTCTGTGGGCTGTCCTTGAACTTTTCTGGTTCAGACACAAATGAGAATGCGGGATCTGTTTGGGTCCACTCTGATGGGGCCCTACCAGGGCCCCAGTCAAGTTCACAATGTCACTCCCCACAGACCACTGGGCTCCACCCCATAGCCATGCTGCTGGGGGCCTACTTGAGTCCATGGGGGTAACCCTCATGTTGGGCTCTGTCCTGTCGCCACACTGCCAGAGGCCTGGTCAAGGTCTTCGGGGTTCTCATGTGGCCTGCAGGGAGCCCCCGACCCTCTCAGGCTGCTGAGCTCCCCATCAAGGCCCCTGGGGTCCCCTCATAGGCCACTAGTGTCTCCCTGAAGGCCTCCTATGACTCTTTGGAAGCTATCCCCACCCAGCTAGAGAACCGGGTCTGCCCCCTAATTCCAGGTCTTCACTTTCCCCCACCTCTGGATCCCCAGTGTTGCCATTCCCCATCCCTTGCAGCTGGGCATTGGGTGCACTTGCAATGCTGGGTACAAGTGGCATGAGGTGTCTCCCACCCATGCTTACTGTGGTAGTCCAGGGTGTGTGCTAAGTTTAGTTATTAGTTCTAGGAAAGAATTGGAGGATTTTCTTGGGTCTGCTGTGCAGAGAATGTTGTTGTCTCTCGGACTGCAGGACTGCGGCTTTTCATGTAATTTGTTAGTATGGGTTCATACAAGGTTCATATATGCAAGAAGTATGAAGCCATTCTTGGTTCTCATATTAGTAGTTTAGGGTGAGTCCTGAAGCCTGTGGACTCAGCCCATTGCTTTCAGGAGCACATGTTGAGTGTTTGGCCTCCAAGACTCAAGGTGCTCAGAGAGGGAGTTCGGGGTGGGAGCTTAAGCCCAGTAACTCAGCTCATGCTTCCTGCTTGGTGATGGAGTGAGACAGGCGTGGGGCCGTGTGATCCACCTCCATCTGCAGCTCTCTCTTACTGTTGTGCTCCAGTTCCCATTTGTTCTTTGGCTGGATCCCTGGGAATTGCTGTGGTCCTGTGATCACTGTCCCTGCTCTCTGCTGTTCTCTGATGGTAGCTGCTCACACAGTGGAGAGGTAGGAGACCACAGGCTCAGGGTAGGAGTAGAGCTGGGTGTGGTGGGCTGTGTACTGGTTGCTTTGTATAGACAAAGCCTTGCCTCCAGGCGCTGATTAGAAAGGTTGCTGCAGGGTGGGGATTCTGTTTTAGGGGCTGTTGCAACTTCTCATCCTCGCACTGGGTTTGATAACACCTCCCAAACCAACTGCTGCCGCAGCCTCTTTTCTGGGCTGCACTTCCTCTGCTCCAGTTTTAGACCAGCTCTCGGAACTCCGCTCTCCCTTGGCCACCTTGGGAGGCTCCCTTGATCATGGGCCTCTGAAGCTGAAGCTACAAGTGCCAGAATGAGGGAGCGGGCCGAGGGTGTGTACAGAGTGGTGACTTCCTCCTTCTCCACCTCCTCTTCCTCTAACTGTGCCATGGCGGCCCTCCGAGATTTTCCTCCAGGACAGGTCTTGTTTGTTCTTTCTGGGGGCTTCAACTCTCATTTCAGATCCTTCCTGCGCCCAGGGGATTCATCTCTCTCCTTCTTGTCTTTCTCATGTTGCTATATTCCATTGTCTGGGTGGCGATCCTCTGGGAGGATCTTTTTCTGCTGCTTACCTACTCACCTTCTCAGAAGTCATCCTGGGGTAAGATTTTTAAGAATCTGCTCAGGGACCCACAAGTCTGTATTGATAAAAGGACACTGAAAGTCACGTCAACTCCCTCAGCTCTTGATATGCACTGCTTATGGAGATAGGTGGGCAGGAGATGGAAGTGTGTGGAAATAACAAAACCCAAGTTTAATAAATAATTATTCAAACTGTATAAGTATTAAATCTGTATATGGTATCAAATTTTGACAAAATTCAAACTATACAAAGCATCAGTTCTGAAGCAAGCATTGATAAATGTTGATTTTTCATATAGGTCATAGATATTTTGACAGTAAGAATACGAAGGCTTTTTTTCTAAATGCAGGAAGTATTTGAATGTTGTGGTCTTCAGCTTGGTATAAGGAAAAATCAATCACATAAGAATTTCAAATGAAGATATTCTGCATACATAGATTTCAAACTGAGGGTATAATAAGTGGATATTAAAAATACTTCCAGTTAAATATATTGTCAAATGGGACCAACATTTTCTATGTAAAGCCAAATTCAATTTTTGATGGTATCCATCTACAGATAAGGAAACCGCCAAGGGCTCCTTATCTGGATCCCTGGAAATTCCTTATCTACAGATAATTCCTTATCTACAGATAAGGAAACCGCCAAGGGCTTCATATTATTACCTGAAATAATCCAGTTCCATTTTCCCTAATTAAATCATAGCGAGAGGTGAGTAATAACCCTGCCGTGCCTCCACGTAACTGAAGTAAGTGCATTGCTATCTATGAGTCAGAAAGTTGGAGGTCAAAATCTGCAAAATAAGAACAAAAAGCTTAAGACTCAATCTTGCAGGTTTCTCATTTTCTGGTGGAGAAATTCTCAATAATTATGGGTATTTGTAGTCATAAAAATGATGAAATGATGTTTCCAGTACATTAGCATATACAGAAAGAAACACAAAATTAAAAGATGAGTGTCTATTCACCATTTTGCACAGAATGAATTGGTTTGATACAATATATAAGATAAAAAATGTATATTGTTTTATACTTTAGTATTTCTAAGTTGTAGAGAGGGAAAATGTGCACTAATGTCATATTAGTGATCATTGATGTCATATGATTATGTAGATTAAATGAGTACATATGCATACAAATTTGAATCCCATGAAAGTGAAAGATATGTGATATACATTATATGACTTTTAAAAGGGAAATAAAATATAAATGAAAACTTAAATTCACCAAGGAGGGAGATCATAGATGCACACATTTGTTAAAACCCTAGATGACAAGGCAAACAAAAATAATATTTTCTCGTTATAAACCATAAAATTAATTTAATTTAATTTAGCACAATTCTATTAAAATACAGTTGTTTTAAATTAATGGTTATGAGAATGTTTCCTATTATCTTGAAGTAAAATAATGTATATTTGACTGCTAATAGCAACTACAATTACTTCTTTTGTCACAAGCAAAAGTTGTTTTCTATTTTCTTCTTCCTCTGAGAATAATAAGGTATATTTTGCAGTGCTCGTGGATTTGTTACCACTGAGTCCTGAACTTCTAACATAGTTCATTTCAGTGCTTTTAAAGTAGTGAGGACAATAGGAGCGACCATTACAGAAGGTGAAATGCAAGAGTTCTAAGATAATGAGCTTTAAATAACTTCTTGAGGATGTGAACTTTTCCACCTCCTTTTGTGTCCCCAGATCAATGATCCTTCTTAATCTTCCTTCTTCCAAAAACTTGTCCAAAACATTATTACACATCCTCCTGGCAATATATTTCATGTTTTCATCTCTTAGGGATACTTTTCTATTACTATGTAAGTATTTCCTCCATTTGGAGAATTCAAACTTTAGGTCAGAATTATAAATCCTTCTCTTTCTGTGGGTATCACCTTTCTTTCTTTTGAAGAGAGTAGTAAAAAAGAACAATAGCAACAGGCCAACATCACAGGCATAAACAAAATGAAATAAGGACATTAAAAGTGGTACAGGGTTTCAAAACAAAATGATAAGAATTAACAGTGGTTGTTTTATTACATATTGTTATCTTCAACTATGTTACTCAGATTACCAGATGTAAGAATGGAAGATTGCTCAAACCCCTAAGGAGAAAAAAATAATTACTAGATGAAACCAAAGGTTTTCTGCACACTTTATAACTTACTGTAAGTTATAAACAAATCTTCAGTCATAAACGGCTTGCTTAGCATGTACAGAGCCCTATATTGAGTCTCAAGCACTGAAAACTGGAGTTCAGGAGAGTTACAGTATAGAAAACAAATGACAGACAGCAGGAGGGTTTCTGCACATCAATAGCAAGCAGAATGACAGAGAAATGAGGAATGCAATGATATTTACCATAGCTACAAAAATATGTAATACCTAGGAATATGTTCAACCAATTAAGTGAAAGAATTCTAGATTAAAAGGCCATGTAGTTTACTCTATGAAATCTCTTCCTTTCTGTAAGCTGGAGTGGCTACTGTTTAGCAAATCGTAAATGTGACCACCACTAACATGGTTAGAGACATGGTGTGTTTTGTGGGCTTTGCCTTTGAGTCCTCTGTCACTACTTCATGGCAGTGGTTTGCTTGTACTTGTTCAGTTTTCCTGATGTGAGAATGTACTGCTGTACATTTCCCTCTTAGGATGACATTCATCGCATCTCACACGCTCCAGTATGTTGTATCCACATTTTTATTTAATGTTGATATTGTTTAACTTCTTCCACAATTTCATGTTACCCACTCGTTCAGGATGGTATTATTTTTTCCATGTGTTTATGGAGTTTTTGAGGTTTCTTTTTCCATTAATTTCAAATTATCAAACTTCATTGCACCATGGTCAGATAATAAGTATGAGATAATTCTGATTCTCTTGTATCTACTTAAGCATGTTCTGTGGGCTACTATGTGGTCTATTTTAGAGAACATTCCATGCATTGCTTAGGAGAATGTGTATTCTGATGTTGTTGGCTAGAACACTCTGTAACCATCTGCTAAGTCCATTTTTTCACAGCTATGGTTGAGTTCTGATATTTCTCTGTTGGTTTTTTTGCCTAGTTGGTCTAGCTCTTCCTGACAATAAGGTATTAAGTTTCCCCTGTTACAGTTGTGCTATTGCTTATTTGATATTTCATATCTATTAATGTAAACCTTATACAGCTTTGTGCACTTGTATTTTATTTTTTAAATAAAATAAGGAAAATACATTAACAGACAGACATCCATTTACAAAATAGTATAAGATTTCCTTCATGACTTTTAGTTTATATTCCCACCCTCGGGTTCTTACACCAGTGATATAATACGTTGCCTGCACATGTATCGCTGATTTATTTCACTTATGAGTATGGACTCCAGTTTTGTCCACTTGCCTACAAAGTTCCCAAAATTGTCTTTCTTTATAGCTGAATAATATTCCATTGTATAAAAATGCCACAA
>PVLD010026908.1:0-21473 GCA_004027595.1 Dinomys branickii
GCCTATGAATGCTTTCAGTTCAGCTAGTGAGGTGTCATAATAAACGTTTTTCAGTATGGCTGTTGGTACCTACAGAACATTTTACTTATATTTCAGCATGTGTCTATTTCAAGACATCTTGTAGCATTTTGTCTGTTGCAAACAATTTCCAACATCGAATGGCAGTACTGGCATTCTGTTCCATAGGTTCCACCCCTGCTAAGACCCTCACTATATTTTCGAATCTAGTTCTAACATTGGGTCATTCCATTTGGCTGCGTGACTGTTTTGTACCATTTCTGCTAGTCAAATATATACTCATGTTGCTGCTTTCTTTGTCTTCTACATCCAGGAGGTCTGCCTTCCCTATGTCTGTATTGGTTCATTCTTGTTCCGTTTCACTGCCACAGGAACTTTGGCTCACATGACCAATATCATGGTCATGGTCATTATCATCTTCATCATCTATGCGTGAATGATCTGATGTTTCACTTTTGACCTCCTCCAAAACTTGCAAATCTGGTTTTTTGTGTGCAGTTGTACTGAATAGGGCTACTTCCACCAGAAAAAATCAAAAGAAACCCACATTCCATTATGGTAAAGTACATTTACATAGCAGAAGAATGATGCGGGTATATTTTACCCCCCATGATGCTCAGGTAAACTTATGCAAAACCTGTTAGAGGGAACATAAGTGTGGGTAAAAATCCTGGTTTGACCCTTTTGCACAAGTGCCATTTGTCATACCAAGGGGATAAACTCAAAAGATTGCCTCCTGTATCCCCCAGGTGCAGCTACTGAGACATACAGTGGACTAGTATTATGCTAAAGTACAAATTTACAGTAGAAAAATACGGGATTTTTTTTTAACCTACTGATATGTCCTTTGGGTTAATGGTAGCAAAGTTTATATGAAAAAGTAAAGTGAAGAGTGAGGGAGAAACTGGCCTGTAGAGCAAGCTTGGGCTGAGTAAGAGAGGAAAAAGGAAAGTACACTCTGGAGGACATAGGGTAGACTATTTCTAAAAAGAAAGCCTTGATAACCTGGATTTTCTTAATCTTTCCTTCTTCCTAGCAATGATAGCAGTAAGTCCACAGTGCTTCTTAATTGGCTACTTTATTTTCCTCTGATTTTGAAGGACACCTTTAAAAGAATGAGTTCACAGTATGGATATCTCTTCTTGAGACTTCTAGGGAGTAAACTTTACTCTGTCTCTTCTTAGCACAAAGATTGTCATGCCTTTTTGTTGCTTCCCTAGTTTATAAAACAGGTTCTTTTTCTTTCTTAGACTGGGTCTCTTACACCTCATCTCTCTACTTAAAACTTAAATGAGACTAAAGATATTGTCCCTCCCCTGCCCCTTCATTTATAGTTGAGATTTACATTTCCTCAAAGATCTTGGAACACTTTGTGAAGCCATATGGTTGATTTTTTTTTTCCTCCCACTTTGTCAAATGTTCTTTTAGAGGAATCCCTAAAAAGGAATTTCTGTGGTTAAGTCCTTTTTTTTTACTTTAATTTTTTGGTGTGCTTAGAATATAACCCAGGCATTGTGCATGCTGGGGAAGTGAACTACCACTGAGCTACACCTCCCACTGTATTTTTCAGGATTTGAACATTGCATTTTTTTTTTTTTTTTTTGCGGTACTCGGGATCGAACTCAGGACCCTGCGCTTGCTAGGCAAGCACTTATTCCACTGAGCTATATCCCCAGCCCCCATTGCATTTTATTTATTCTGAGTTGCCAAGGCTGGCCTCAATTATGAGATCCTCCTGCCTCAACCTCTAGAGTAGCTGAGATTTTATACATGTGCCATTGCACCTGGCTAAGGTAGTTTATTTTTAAAAGTTAAAATACCTAAGTTCTTGATCTTGACATTTTGTTTTTCAGGTTTCTCTTTTTTCCAACTATTATGGACTTGTGCCATTCAGTATTTTCATGCAGCATGCTCATTAGAACCATTGTGCCTGACCTTTGTTCTAAACTAACAGGTATTTTTCTAATAATAATTGTTGAGGACTACAAATTCACAATGGCTAGTTTTCCATCCTTCCCTAAGGGGTGAACAGAAGCTTGGGATTATTGGTGTCACCCTCTTGAGATTTCCCATTATGTCATTAGGGGTGGCCCACTCTCCCCCACCTACTAATACTATAAATGCTGCAGGGCAAGATCCTGTTAGTTTAAGACCACCACCACCCTCATTTGAGTCATCCAGTAATCCCCTCACATTTTCCTCTCTCAATAAACACTGATCTTCTGGCTGCAGCATGGCCTTTTATTCCCCATAAACAACTGATCATCTTGGCGCACCCCCGACACCACCACCATTTTGTCTCTTTCTTCCACTGTGCAGTGACACTTAGCAGGAGATTGGAGCCCCCTGCAGGGGTCTCTGATAAATAATAGAAATAATATCATTTTAGTTATTATAGTAGCTAGCATTTATTGAGCTTTTGCTGTTTACTAGGCTTGTAATAAGTATTTTACATATATTATTGCATTAAAAATTACTCAGTTCTACCATAAATACTATTATAACCCTATTTTTTTTTTTTTCTTTTTGAGCCAGGGCCTCACTATGCAGTTCAGGCTGACCTTGAGCTCACTTTGTAGCCCAGGCTGGTCTCGAATTCGCAGCAGTCCTCCTGCCTCAGCCTCCTGAGTGCTGGGATTATAGGCGTGCGCCACCACTCCCGGCTTATGACCCTATTTTGTAGATGAGGAAACTGATGGTAAGGGTCGGGTGAGTAGAGGGTGGTTACACAACTGGTAGGTAGCTAAGCTAGAATTCAAACATAGGCTTTTTTCTTAACTTAAAAGCCCATAGTTAATCTTCATTTATACTCCTCTCAGGGAGTCTTCTTTTTCAAAACTGAGCACAGAAGTGTGTTTAGTATTACTGTAACCAATAGTCACACCCTGCATTTAGCTCAGAAAAAGGCATTTCCTTTAAAAAGTAGGCTTCCCACCAGCATTCCCCATGTAGTCCGTTCAGTGAATTTCCCAGACTTATTTCAGGGCCATCATTCAGTATCTTTGTCCCTCTAGAACCTTGCTCTTCTCTTCTCACCTCTACCTTCAGATTTCCTGTCAGTCACACTTCTTGCCTGCTGGTACTGTTAGGAACTGTGCAGCTTGTGGTTCTGTGTGCACTTGAATGTCATGTTGACAGGGCGCAGCTGCGTGGTTCCAGATGACTAAGCCATGAGCAGTTGTCTCTTCTCTCTTGAAGCTGGTGGAGGAGGGAAGTGGAGTGGAGCCCAGCAGATGCCTTGATTGCTCTTATGTGTGGGTATAACAGGGCTTTCACATTTGGTGTTCTTGGTCAGCAGGTAATGGTATAATTCTTGCTATTGCTACTTCAGATCCTCCAAAGTACATCTTTTTACTATCTGTATAGCCCACAGCTGACCTTTATGAAGCCTTGGAAAGCAGCTCCATCAAAATGTCTCTTTCTATGAAAACAACTGGATCTAAAATGTCCCATGCCAGGGCTGACTTAGATAATGATGGTTGAGATTCCGTGAATTTGAACATGAACAAAAATTAGGTCATTTGGCCTTCTGACTCCTTTTAGCTATGCGGGCTTCAGGGTTACAGAGTTCCTCAAGCAAGTGTCTTGCTTCATCTCAGATTTGTATTAATTTTATTTCTTTTTGCAAATAGGCAAGCGTCAGTACATTATACAGTGGGTCTTTGATTTACAAGCTCAATTCATCCCCAAGGGCTGCTTGTAACTCAGGGTGTCAATTGAAGGCTCAGGTTCCTCTGCACAGCCTTCAAAGTCTCTCCTGTGTACAGGCAGATCTCAGTGTCCTTAGAGAGAAACCGGCCCAGGATTTCTCAGTTAACCCCATATAGGAAAGGATGTTCTGTTGTTCCTTCCGGAACTCTTTAAGGGTTAAACCTGTATCTGAGACCATCTGGAAGCAGAAATGCTGGCATTTGGGTTGTAACTCAAGACTGTGTTGTAAAATTCCAGTCATATCCCAGGTTGGTTGTATGTCAGGCCTGTCATAACTTGAGGGTCCACTGTAGGTGCAAAAGCAGGTAGTCTCAAGGCCTACTTCCCTACACTGGCACATTTGTCCTGAGCTAAGAAAGCCCCAAGCCTGCTGGACTCAGGGCAGCCCACAGGTATTTACATTTGTGGATGAGTAGGGCGGATCTCAGAGCATACTCAAAAACTCTGACCCTTGCCCCCCTCTCAGCCTCTGCTTTGGAGAAAAGCAAGCAGCTGTTTGTCAGGACTAAGCCTGGGGCAGGCAGGCACGCGGGTGGGCCAGCTTTCCTGTTACCCTGACACCCATTGATTGGCTTCTTAAGAGACCACAGTATCTGTGCACTATGGCATAATATACTGCTGCAGACTTTTCTAAACATATCCTTTGTGTGTATGATGTCCTCCCTTGCCCAGGCTACTTTTAGTCGCACTTGTGAGCTTCTCTATAGCAGCTATCACAGATTTTGTCACAAGAAACCCAGACCTGGCTAGTGAATGGGGCTTTTGGCCAGTTAATATGCAAACCTATGGGGCTGAGCCAGGAAGGGACAGAGCTTTTGTTATAAGGCAAATTCAGATGCAAGTCCACTCTGAGAATCTGCATTCATAGCTCCCAAACTCCCAGATAGGCCCAGGCTTCTCTCCTTGAGCCACACTGTGAGGTGCCAGGATGTGGAGAGTGTGTGCATGTGTGTGCACCTGTTTTCCTGGAAGTGAGGGCAGCTTCCTCACTTCTGAGGGAGCTGGTTTCTCTCATTTGTAAAGCTGGGATACTCATGCCTTCCAGGGCTATGGTGAGGATTAAATGAGATTTAGTGAACGTGAAATCATATTCTAAGGCCTAGATAACTTTACAGCCATAAGCGCTTGCTAATATTATCAGGATTCATAGATTTCTAGAATGCTGAGAAAGTTTCTTCTAGTTTGCTGCCAAGAGGCCCCCCTTCTGTCCCTCTCTTGGACAGAAGCTTTCCTTTTCTCAGTAAATATATTCTGCTGTTAAAAAAATAATAATGATTTGCTGGCAAGATTTTATTCCTTTAAATTTCCGTTCATGAGAAGTCCATTTCTTCAGGTTTAGCCTCTTTTGTCCCAGTATTTAATCAACTCTTTGTGTGGTTTTTCACTGTGACCCATTCTCAGTCCCTTTTTCTTGCCAACATTCTAACTTGTATCAATAATATTTAACTACTGACCAGAAGGAAGGCTTAGCACAAGTTCTTTGTGAAACGAATCACCGTGTAATTCATTTCAGGGCTATGATTATGAGTTTTTAGGAAATAAAAAACAGTCAAATCAAGAAACTTCCAGGGGTAGGGGGATTCTGAATTTTCTGTGTCAGACTAGAAACCATTGGGGTGATGAGCATGGTTTTTAATAGCTATACTTTCTATGGGTATGAATATAATTTTTCTTCCTTTGCAAATAATTTATACTGAGAAATAATTTGAGAAGTAAATTAATCTGGTAGCTTCCTTTCAATTTAAGAATTTCCAGGTTGCATGAAAATATGTTTTTATAACCAATTAAGCTTTTATATTTAAACCAGAGTGAATGTTCTATTTAAACGATGGTGTTTTATTTATTTATTTATTTTTGCTTTAAAAACTAAAACTATAGGAAGATGTGGGGATATAGATGCAGTCATACCTAACTTACACTACTGGTGACAAGCATGTATGGATCCAGCCTTCTTACATGACAATTTGATAATATTCATTAGAAGAAAAATGTGTAGATTCATACTTTTTGATCCAGCGGTTATAATTCTGATGTCTTACTTTATGTCTTACATACTATACAAAGGCATATATAACTGATTTTTTGATGTTATTCATAATAGTGAAATTTTTGAAGTTTTCTAAGTGCTATCAGTAGGAATTGTCATACGTACAATGAGATGGAATTCCCTGTACCTGCTAAAAAGAATGAGGTCAATCTGTATGTACTAATGTGGAAAGATACACAAGGTAGAGATGAGGGAGAAGAGCAAGTTGGGTAACAGTTTTTATGTTAATGATTATATTTTTGTTAAAAATCGTATGTTAGTATATGCATATAAAAAGTGTGGCTATATATACCAAATTGTTAATATTGGTTATCTCAGGGAGAGATAGTAGATTATGGTGGACTTTTACTATCTGCGTTATATATTTCTGTAATGTTTGAACTTTAAACAATGAACCTGTATTATTTTTGTAAGTAGAAAAACAATAAATATTAAGGTCTCTCCAATTTAAAAGTGTATTTCCTATATAAATCTGTACAAAATTTAAGCTGGGTATATTTATCTCATTAAAGCAGTTACGGGGCTGGGGATATAGCTCAGTGGAATAAGTGCTTGCCTGGCAAGCACAAGGTCCTGAGTTCGATCCCTAGTACCGCAAAAAAATAAAATAAAATAAAATAAAGCAGTTATGCACAGTGCTATTGGAAAACATATTGGGTATTATAGGCTCAGTTTTAATAAGTTTTTTTAAAGGAATAATAGGACATAAAATTTTCTTCTTGCCAATTCGTGATTAGCTTGTTGAATTTGAAATCATTCATTTGTAACATCTTCAAAAATATTTCCTTGGTAAGTTTGGTATTTTTTTTAATCCTTTTTCTAATACACGTACTTTTCTTTCTCTTTTTCTCTCAGTGCTGGGGATTGAACCCTGGGCCTTGGTGCAGAGTTACATTCCAAACTCCCTCCCTGCTTTTTCAAAATTTTGAGACCAGGTCTTGCTAAGTCACTGAGTTGCTCAGGTGGGGCTCAAACTTGTGATCCTCCTGCCTCAGTCTCCCAGAGGGCTGCAATTACAGATGTGTGCTATCATGCCTGGCTATCTTTAATCTTTCAAATTTACTCTTTAAAAGCAATCACATTTATCCTTTAATTATACTTTGGCAGATTCATAAAGATGCAAGCCACACATCTGTGCTTCAGGACTAGGAGTGTTTGTGATGACTTAAGGCACATGGGTCATACCAGTCAGGCCTCCTCAGTCATTCTGTAAAGATCCCAAAATCTTGTCTCCTGCTCTATCTTCTAGGGCTGGCAATGATAAATAGTTGGAGATTTCTCTGGGAGATAAAAGAACTTACTAAGATTAACTAAAAAGTATTCATAAATATTTTTAAATATTTTGGAAAATGGATTCAAAGAGCTGGGGATACAGTTCAGTGATAGAGTACTGCCCTAACATGCACACGGTCCTAGGCTCAATCACAGGTATGTATTAAACACTGTACCCTGGAGTAGAAGAAGAGTTGTATTGAGCACAACCTCTACTCATTAGACTGGTAGAAAGATAAGACAACCTTCAAGAATTCTGTACAAGTTACAAAGTAGGGTGTGCTTTGTGGATAATGTGAATTAAGTGCTCCTGTAAGGGTACTGAAGAAAAGGATGCATCCTGGCTAGGTGATCACAGGAAGGTTAGACATGGTTTGTGACATTTACACTAGTCCTTGAAGGAAAGTGGGATTACATTGTGGGGTAGTAGAAGGGAAAGGCTCTTTGGAAAAGAAGAACACGAGATAAAGCCCTAAAGCTCCTTTCCAGAATAATGGAGAATCCAGATTGAGAAATGTGTGTGATTCTATAGGTGACATGTAGGAAATAGAATTAGGAGAAATGTGGGGCCTCTTGATGCTAGGCTAAGATGTTTATTAATTTATTTATTTTGTCTTTTCAAGACAGGGTTTTGCTGTGCACTTTAGGCTGGCCTTTAACTCATTTTGTAGCCCAGGCTGGCCTCAGACTCACAGCGATCCTCCTGCCTCAGCCTCCTGAGTGCTGGGATTGCAGACGTGAGCCACTATGCCCGGTTTACACTTCATTTAGTTGCCAGTAAGGAGCCAACAAAACACGGAAAGCTGTGCTTTCAGATGAAAGCACCAGGGAAAGATTACTCTGATGGGTTGGGAGCGGGAAACAGCAGGGTGGACACTAAGGAGATTGATTTGAAAGCCGCTGCAACATCTAGGAACGTGGTATTGAAGGCCTAAAGTGGGGTGCTTGCATTGGGAATAAAAAGGAAGTGAGTGTTTTTGTAGAGAATAATATGTTGAAGTCTTCCTTGTTCTCAGGAGTCTCATGGCACGGTGAGGGAAGTCACAGGGGCAGCGAGAGTTGTGTTCATTCCTTATCTCAGGACACACATTAATTTTGCGCACTTAGCCCAGGTAAGGGACCTTCAGTGTTCTCCCTGGTAACAAAATTGGCCAAGAGATTAAAAAAACCCCTCAGGCCTAGGCGTGGTGGCAGACGCCTGTAATCTGAGGCAGGAGGATTGCCTTAATTTTAAATTTGAGGCCAGCCTGGGCTACAGAGTGAGACCTTGTCTCAAAACAAACAAACAGAACCCCCCACCAACTCAGGTACAAAGAGCTGGCAAATGAAAAGGAACTAGGACTAGGCTTTTAGCTCACATCAAGCTAAAAGTCTGTCTGGTTTTGGTGTAAAGAGGCCTGATTTTAGAGGAGACCCCCTGTACCCCCTACACATTTTGTGTGCTTAAATTGTGATTTTGTATCCTTGTCTTTCTGAGACACAGATTGGAGGGTAGAAGGGCAGCCCTGCCCCAAGTGTAGTGCTATTAAAGCTGCTCTTGGCCTGGGGCACATGACTATTTGGTGAGAGTCCCTTCACTCTACCCCCTCAGTCTGAGGTCTGTTTTTTTTAGTACTTTTTATTTTTTGTCCTTTTGAGACAGGATCTCACTGTGAAGTGCAGGCTGGCCTTGAGCTCACTTTGTAGCCCAGCCTGGTCTCAAACTTGCAACGATCCTCCTGACTCAGCCTCTCGAGTGCTAGGATTACAGGCATGCACCACCATGTCCGGCACTGGTCTGAGGTCTGCTGCCTTCCACCCTGCTTCCCTGTCTGCACATAAAATCAGACTCCTCTGACACTGCAGTTGCCTTGGAAACAGGTGTCAGCTGTCCACATTGCATGTAGGTTGCAGCACGCCTGACATGAGCAGCTCTGACCATACAGGATATGCTGCCATTAGGGAAACCATCCCTTCCTCTTTCTCTACACCATCTCAGTGAGGAAAGGTTGGAAACTTTTTTTTGAGACAAGGTCTTGCTGTGTAGTTCAGGCTGGGCTTGAACATATACTATTGTAGCCCAGGCTGGCCTCAAAGTCATAGTGGTCCTCCTGCCTCAGCCTCCTGAGTGCTGAAATTACAGGTATATACCACCATATCCAACAAAGAAACCATTTTTTAGATTCATTTCAGCTTCTGACAAGTTTGAGTAATTAAAAAAAAGTAAAGTTAGCCTGAAAGGTCTCTATTATTCCCCGACTTCATCCTGGTGCCATTTTCTACTGTTATTCTCCTTTTCTTCCTTCTCTCCTTCTTTTTCTTTTCTCTTTTTAAGAGACAGGCTGTCATTATGTTGCCCAGATTGGTCTCCTGGACTAAAATGATCCTCCTACCTCAGCTTTCACAGTACTAAAGGGGCATGTCACCATGCCCACCTGCCTTCTGCCTTCTGTCTTGGCTCTCAGACATGAGTCTGCTGCCAATACAAAGGCATGGCGACTTTCCTCTTTGCTCTTTCAGAAATTATAACGTTCTGGCTGGGCGTGGTGGCTCACACCTGAAATCCCAGCACTCGGGAGTCTGAGGCAGGAGGATTGCCATGAGTTTGAAGCTACCCCGGGCTACATAGTGCCAGGGCAGCCTGAAATACATAGCAAGATCCTGTCTCAAAAAGAAAAAAAGAGAGAAAGAAAGAAAAGAAACTAATGTTCTTGTGGTATTAGAAAACCTGAACTTCCGAGATCCTCAGGGTGTTATGGTTTCTGGAACCAGACAGGCCCAGGTCTAAATTACAGTTCTCCCACTAACTGCTTACCCCAGTCCTTCCTTTGTAAAATAGACAGAGTACTCATCCTTGAAGCTGTCAGCAGTGAGCTCTCAAGAGTAGTACATGAGATCATCTTTGTGAGGTGCCTAGAACAGCTCTTGGCAGAGTACATTCACGATATGGCAACCCTCACTGCTAGACAGCCTCTGCCCAAGAGTCTTCGCACCCCAAAGTTGTTCTTTTAAGGGTTGGAATACTGTTTTTTCCTTTTGGTCCCTGGAGGAACTAAACTTTGGAAATAAAATGGCAAAATGCCTTAGTTTAATAGTTCACAACCTGATTTATCTTTAGAACCACCTAGACAAAATTAATTCATTGACTGGTTAATTGGCACAAGGTCTGGCCTTGTTGCCCAAGCTGGCCTCCAACTCCTGGCCTCAAGTGATCCTCTTGCCTCAGCCTCTGAAGTACCTGGAACTACAGCTGTGTGCTACTGTGCTAAGTTCAGAGATGTTTTCATATACATATCCTTAAACCTTGCGCTATGTCAGAGTCTTGCAGGACAAGGCAAGGGGATGTGGAGATGGAGTGGGGCTGCTATCTGGAGAAAACCAGTCCTCTGAGGAATTCTGTTGGTAGGGCAGGTCTGGGAATCTTTGTTCTGGTTTCGTGGTCTCTAGAAGCCTATGGCTGGAGGATTTCTAAGGTCACCTCCTCCTAAGCAGTGGCAGATTTACCTTCCTTTGAAGCTGAGGCTATTTTAATCTCAGCACAGGAGAACTGACTCAATGCCAGCTAATTCTGATCTCTTAAGCAGGACAGCCTGCTTTTTTCTGCCATATTGCAAGTAACTGGTTTCTGGGAGCCTTGGTAGTATAGACAAAACAGTAAGTCAGCCAGACTGGGCAGAGCCTAGGACTGGAGCTGAGAGATATAGTCTGTGTGCCTGTCTTGGAATGACATGTGGCCCTGCCCACCCCTGACCAGATGGCACTTTGGGCTCCGAAGGAGTTGAAGTGCGGAAGTGTGCCCCTCCCTCTCCCGGCTTCAGTGATTGGGTCCCTGCCTCCCTGCCTCCCTGCCTGCTGCCCTACTCTCTACACAGCTGCCAGCCCTGGGCTTCCTCTGTGGCTTTGGTGTAAGTGGTAGTTCTCAGAACCTGGTCGAGAATCGGCTTTGTGAGATTAGAGTGTAGTATGTGGGCAAGAGACAAACATAGTTATTCTTAACCTGAGGGAAGGGAGCGGGAGGCAGGGAGTGCTCTGCCTTAGACAGGTCTCTAGACGCTTGTTTATAGAAATAGCAAGCCATGGTTTGGCTGGAGTGACTTACAGCCCAGGTATTTATAACTTGTATTGAGTGGGATTGAGAAGTGGGGGAAGGGGGAAGAAAGACGCTGGTAGCAGCACAACATGGCAACCAAAACAGAGATCAGTTTCCTCCCAGTTGCTGGGACTTCCTCACCAGTTCGTGGTCAGCCAACTCCTAGGTGACTCTGGCCCCTTAGTTCTCTATCTCTGGGGAGCAGTCTTGCTTCTGCCATGGGCAGACACTTAATAGTCCCTGAGACAGGGAAAGCCTTAACACTTTATGCCAAGGGTCCAAGCAATCTCTAGCTCATGGACAGTCAGAAGCAGACAGTCTGAAACATCTGCTCCCATCTCTTTCAGTGAGACCAGGGTCTTCTTTCTGATCATGGCACTGCCTTGTTCAGTCTTAGAGGTTCACTGTTTGAGCCCCCTTTTTCTTCCACCGTTGTATAGTGCGAGTCTTGCCATTGTTTGCTCTGTGGTGTTTGAGTGCATCATGCCTCCTCTATTCTACCGTCTTCGTGCTGGCCTGGGCTTTTCTTACTTCTTCCTTAAACTACTGGAACAGCTGCCTATGTACATCTCACATGCATCTGCCGGGGATCCTTCCATGGTTTGCCTGACCCCACAGATTACTCCGCTGAGTCTGGCATTCAGGACCCTGTCTAGTCTGGTTGTATTTTCTCTCCTGACCTAAGATTCTCCTACACAATTTTTGCTCTTATCATTGCTCACCTACTCAGTTATTTCCGGCCTCCAAACATTTTCCCATACACCTTTCTCTACTGATGATTCCTTCTGTCTGTATTTCCATCGGTCAAAATCCTGTTATAAGCCAGGTATGGCGGTGTCTGCCTGTAATCCCAACCCTCTGGGAGGCTGAGGCAGGAGGATTGTAAGTTCAAGCCTAGTCTGGGCAACCCAGTGATTTAGCAAGACCCTGGCTTAAAATAAAATTTGTTTTAGAAAGGACTGGAGATGTCGCTCAGTGCAGAGAAGGAGGGAGGGAGGGAGGGAGAGGAAGAGAGAGAAATGAGTACTGTGGGGCCTAATGGCCTTCTAAAAGAGCATTCTTGTTTCCCTTCTCTGATTTTGTTGAGAAATCTCTCTCCCTTGTCTCTGAGCACTATATCTTTCTTGTGACCTCTATCACATGTTGGGGTGCTGTGATCATTTATCTTTCCTAACAGATTTTGAGGGTGGGGAGGGTCTCCCACAGCACGCACAAACTTGTTGAGGACCAGCTGTGTTAAGTGCATTGCGCGTTGCGACCCATGCACGCACGTACCCGAGCAAGAGTTTCACCATCACTGTTTACCCTGACTGAACGCTGTGCCGTCTCCTTTTTCTTCCATTCTGTTCCTTCATTGCCACCTAAATGGAGCCCAAGTCTCACTAACAGGTTGCAGTCTGCAGGTTGGAAACACTGTTCTGTCCTGTGTGAATGAGTTGTCCTGTCGCCTCAGAGCCACCTGTTCTTTCCGTCTACTTTAGTGAGAGCCAGAAGAGCACTTAAACACGTGGTTTTGTTTTTCTTCTCCCTTGAGACTAAGGTATTGTGAAGTTATCCCTTTATCTCATTAGGGTGTGGGAAATTTTGCCTGCCTTCATTGCCTCTGGAGGGTACAGTGCTGCCTGGCATGCTCGTCCTGGGAGTGGTGGTCACGTAAGGCCTCCCTGGCAGGGCACCTGTAGTAATCCTGTCCTCTGACAGCCTCCCTCCAGAGGCAAAATGACACCTGTTTCAGGTTGGTGTAGACTTTCCTCCATCTCGGTGCTCTGGGTCACCGTGTGGGGGTCCTCCCTGCTTCCAGGCTGTGCTGTGGATGTGAGGGAGATCCTGGCAGAGTACAAAGTGGGTGCCCTCTTCTGAGTTTTCATTTTGCATGAAATACTGTTTTAGAGCTGTGGAGCTACCTGAGGGAGTAAGGTCCCAAGTCGCTGGCTATAGACAGTTGCCTGAGTAGGGTAGACACCTTGGCCTTTGTGTTGCTGACTTTTTGGTCTTGAAATATTGGAGGTGGAGTTTCTATCAGAATTTTGGGCCACATCTGAGGGTGATGGGACAGCTATTTTCTCACAGGACCTCCCCTCCGTCAGTCTCCTCAGTGATGCTTGAGGCCAGATCTCTTGCACTAGCAAGAGGCTTGCTTCACTGTGTGGAAACATGATGTAGTGTTCAGGAGGGGCTAGGTTATCTCAGAGTGGGGTTGAAGAACCCTTGGGATCCCCAAAACCCTTTCAGTGAGGGGTCAGGACATCCTTGTTTACCAGCTCTATATCCAAATGAGGCCAGACTTTCTTCATATACTTCAGATAGAATAACATCATTCCAGATTGAATGCAGATGCAGGTATGAAAGTCCAGCTGTTTTCTATTAAGCCAGGCATTAAAGAGATTGGCAAAAACATCAAACAGTGCCACCACTTTTCTTACCATGTTGTTTTTTGGAAGATACTTACCTTCAATAAAAATTTTACTGAATAATGGGTTTACTTTTTTTTTCTTTTCTTTTTTGGTTTCTTGAGATGGGCTCGCTATGTAGCTCGGGCTGGCTTTGAATTCACTGTGTAGCCCAGGCTGGCCTGAAACCCATGACAGTCCTCCTGTCTCAGCCTCCCAAGACGTGGGACTACAGGCATGCACCACCACAGCTGGCTGTTACTTTTAAATGAAATGATACTTAAAAATATTTCCGTTGTAAACCAGTTGCAGTGGTACATGCCTATAATCCCAGCATCTGGGAGGCTGAGGCAAGAGGATCACAAGTTTGAGCCCAGCCTGGGCAATTGAATGACTTAGTGACACCCTGACTCAAAGATAAAAAGGACTGGGGATGTAGCTCAGTGCACATCCCCTCGATTTAGTCCTCAGTACTGAAAAAAAATTTCCACTGTTATTTCAAATGTAGTAAATATTGATAGATACAATCTATCCTAAGTTTTCACATAAATAAAAATTCTTTTAGGATTTCTAAGATTGTAAGAAGGTCCTGAGCTAAAAAAAAAAAAAGAAAAAACTGGGCTAGTTCATGCTTGGTAACAAACTACTTCAAAATCTCCCTGGCCTCTCTGATTGTTCTTTTGCTCATGCTGAGTATCTAATGTGAGTCCGCACAGGGGTCCTACTCCACATCATTACTCAGTGACCCGGGCTGAGGAGCCCATTTCATCTCTGCTTCCATGCTTAGCAGCCACAAAAAGAGCTACACCTAGTACTTCTTAAAAGTGACACATCAGCCATCCGCAGTGGTGCATGCCTGCAATCCTAGGTACTCAGCTGACAGAGGCAATAGGGTTGGGAGTTCAAGCCCAGCCTAGGCAACATTGTGAGACCCTGTCTCAAAGGTTTAAAAAAAATTTTATGAAGGGCTGAGGGTGTAGCTCAGTAGTGGAACACAAGCTCTGCATGTGCCAGGCCCTGTGTTCTATCCCCTACCCTCAAAAAAAGTGTCACATCAGAACATTACATAAATAGTGTGGCATTAAATAAAATGATGTGAGTTCTTTAGCTTTTCAGATTCCTCCCACCCCCACAGTGGTGGGTCAAGTTGGTGTCCACAAAACACTTGAAGATAGAAATCTAGGGACAGGAATTATAGGATGTTGCTCCTAATGTCCTCAGTCCTGAGCCACACCCTTGACCATCTTTCCTTTCTTTTTTTAACTTCATTGTGCAATATTATGTTTGCTTTGGCAGCACATATACTAAAATATGCAATGTTTTAGACATATGGGATAACAGAGTGAATAATTGTGAACCTACCGTAAGCTTAAGAAACAAATATTACCTGTACTTTTAGGCCCCCTTTTAGCTTGTCCTAGGGCGAATGCAGGCTGTTCTGCCATGATCATTTTAGATACTTCATGGAGAACAACCCTATTGGCCTGAAACACCCCATTGTCCTGGGCTTTACTATAAAGCCTGATCTTCCACTATTCCTGAAGCCTCTCCTAGGCATTCATTTATTCACTTTGTATCAAGTGCCCCATACATGCCAGACTGTTCCAAGTGCTGGTGGTACATCAGTGAGGGGTAGTTACCTTGGTCTTGTCCTCAAGGTGCTCCCATTTGATGGGGATGACAGACAGTAAGTACCTGGTCGGAGATAAGATCAATGTCACCATTGCCTCTATGTACTGTGAAGCTGGGGACAGCTGGGTGTGGCAGTGCAAACCTGCGATGCCACACTTATGAGACTGAGGCAAGAGACTGCTGGAAGTTTGAGGCCAGGCTTGGGTATATAGCAAGATCCTGACTCAAAATAAATAAATTAAATAAAACTGAGCAACTCAGATTAAAATGACTGCAGTAAAACTAGAGAGGCCTCTCCAAGGAGAGCTTTGAGCAAAGACATGAGTGTAAGCTATGTGAGTAGCTGAGGGAAGAGCTGTTTAGTCCAAAGAGTAGCATATGCAAAGGACTAGAATCTGCTTAAGGCCCTGGAAATTGCTTGGATGGCTGGGTGGAGTGAGTGGAGAGTAAGAAAATGAGGTCAAAGGGGTGGCCAGAGGCCATATGATACAGGGCCTTGTAAATCTGGGTCAGATACACGGACTTGAACTTCAGTGAGATGTGACACCTTTGGAGAGTTTTGAGCAGAATAATGAAATTATCTAATTTATATTGGAAGAGAATCACTCTGACCTGCCACGTTGCACAGGGCTGTGGAAGGCAAGACCTGAAGCAAGGAGAGCACTTACAGTACACTGACAGGCCATGTGAGAAATGACCGTGTGTGGAGCTCAATGGTGCACCAGGGCTCTGAGTGGGGAGGGACTGGTATGAGGTCTGCCATGCTGGCGATTTCAAGGCTACCATGTGCTGTCACTGGCACAGTGTTGGCATTCTGGTGCACAGTCTGTTCCTGAGATGGTACAGGCCGACTCCTGCATGCAGCTGATGGAACCTGAGTGCATTTAGCCTGCAGGGTTTCAAGGGCGTATCCAGGTTTGTCTCCATTTCCTAGGGCAGGTGGAAGCTTTACTGCTGTCTTGCAAAAAGTGGGGAAGGAGAAAATTATCAGAGAGGGAGTCAGTTTATAAAGTCCATTGTGTTGGAGTCTTGCAAAATCAGTGTAAATGCTAGAGGCCTCACAGGAGCTCTGGACTCTCCTGTCCTTTGAAAGTCGAGCTCTGCCCCAAACTCCATGCAAACAGGAAGCTGGTTTGCCTTAAGAACATAAAATAAGAACCAGCTGATGCCCCTGAATGTTTTCCCCTGCTCCTCCCCGTCCACAGAGCCAGAGGAAACTCTTGTTTTCCTTCCTCGGGTAGCTGTTTCAGAAAGCCAGAAAAAGCCCCAACCATCAGTCCTTTGAAAGTAAGTCAAGTTTGAAACCCAAACAGGATCCTGTCTGTGGGATTTCCCTGGTCTGGATGTTCCACTGTGCAGAGTTCCATGTGGAAAGTGACTGAGGAACACAGAGGCATCCAGGACCAGACCCCGTCACTCAAGTGTTGCAGAGAGTCTGGCGCAGAAATAGTTTCCCGAAGTAGGTCTTGCAGCCAGTTTGCATGTCATGAAATCAGTAAAAGGTCATGACCAGAGTTACTTGTAATGAAATGGGATATACTAGGCTACATCACATACAATGAAGTATTATTCTGTGAAACTCTTTCTTACCGTAATTCATAGTCTAAAATTTTCATAAACCTTGGTCTTCAGGGTCTGAGTAACCTATCTCTTCTTACAGATTACTATTGAAAAGTACAAGCTGGCTTTGGAATCAAGTCTCTATAAACTGGGTCATCTGACTGAAAATTAGGTACTCATCATCTACTCCCTAAACAGCTACCCAAATTGCCATCAGAGGAAGGGCAGTTGAGAATCAGCAGGCTTGGTCTTATTCTTTGAGACTAGCCCTGATGCACAGGGCGAAAGAGATTGATGCAAATTTGAATTCAAGGGCTTTGCCCTAAATAAGAGTAGTCAGAAGAGAATAGTGGTTGTGTGGCCTGTTAGCCCACTGCACTTGGTTTTGTGACCTCTGCCACCTCTGTGGGTCAGGTTGGCCTCAGGTTCCTCTCTGTCCTCTGCAATAGACAGTAGGAATTCTAGAGTACCCTTCCCTCTGTGGTAATTAAAGTCCCATTGCCAAGATGAGCGTCCCCAGACTTCCCCAGGGTGATCTTGTGCTCTCAAATAAGTCCCAGGTTACTGGGTGCCAGGGGATCATGAAGCTGAGAAAAGAGTGGAAGGAGGCCTCAGGTAAGACAAACTATAAAGGATGTCTAGGATCTGGCTGCAATGGTGCATGCCTGTAATCCCAGCTACTTGGGAGGCTGAGGAAGGAGGATCACAAGTTTGAGGCAAGCATGGAAAACTTAGCAAGACCTTGTCTCAAAACAAAAACAAAAAAGGGCTGAGAATGTAGTTCATTGGAGGAGCACTTGCTTAGTACATGTGTGGCCCTGAGTTTGATCCCCACTACTGTGGGAAAAAGGCATTAATAGGCCAAAGTTTATTCCTCATTAACTTTAGTGCCAGCTAGGTCTGGGGATACCTGGCAAATTTGGTGCTTTCCAGGTGGCTGTGGATTGGTGCCCTGTAAGTAAACCACCTCTACCAATGAATAGACACATATTGGAATTCCTGAACCACATCCCCCCGCAAGGAGTACAGAAGACTCTTGGACATGTCTCTGGGGAATAACTTTGAACTGTACCATTCTGGGAGACTCAGGGCCATCACAGAATACTTATTTCCAACCTACTTCAAGCTGAAATGATTCTTGGAGGTAAGAATTTAAACAGGCTATCTAAGAGTATTTTAATTCTTCCATTGGGGCAGTAAGAGAGGAGAGATCCTAAAACAACTGATTTGACTCTGTGCTTCTCCTCTGTAGAAACTTCTCCTCTGTAGAAGCTTGGACTAGGAGATTCTACTCTGCCACAAGTATGACTACCTCTTAAATTTTTCTTGTTCATTTTGCCCCCCTAGGGCCTCCAAGACTCCTCAGGGTCAGGGTTTCATGACTGAGTACAGTATCCATGGCCCTTCTGCATTTAGAAGCTCCTCTCTCTGAGCCCAGGGAAGCCAAGACATCCCTGAGGAGGGCTGGTGGAGGAAGTGCAAACAGTATGGCATGAAACTGGGCCTGGAGTGACCAGCAAGACATTGCTCAGCACAGCATGAGGCCAGCATGGAGTGACAAGCGGAAGATCACAGTGCAATCTGGATCTTAGGTTGCATCATCTAGCAGAAAGATCATGAACTGAACTGAAGTTAGCTCAGGGTGGGTCCTAGGGGCTGCAGACAGTGTGAGGCAACAGTACTAACAGAGTGATAAATGTCCTGTCTTGTGTGGCCATGTCCTCTCAGGATCTGTGAGCACTTTACCAGTGTTTCTCTTTCATCTCTGTGGGAGTTGTGGCTTTATAATAATAATTAGCATAGTGTGAGCATCTGTGCTTTGCAAAACATACTATTAAACCATACTTCTGCCTCTTAGGTGCAAAGTCTATATAAACTGGCAGACATTTGGGAGGTGGAGTCCTCTGATGGGGAGAACATGATGGAATGCAAATATCAGGAATATTATGAGTCACCTAATTGATACCTAGCATTCTTTTGGCTCTTAGTAGATCCCAGTGGCCTCTCCTTCATGCCTGCTAAGGCACAAGGATCATTAACCTTCTCTGAGTCTCATAGACGAGGGGGCTCAAAACCCTAGCTGTAAACTGGGGCTTCCTGGATTAGAGAAATGCTTGTTCTCTGGGCCATGGAGCTGTGCTGTAACCAGTTGATACCAGCAGATTGAGCCCCATTAAATGCAAGTGATACACACTGGCATTTTTCCACGTGATGACCAGGCCCGTGGGCAGAATGGAGCTGGAGAAGGCTCTTGTTCTCCTGAAGACAAAGGATCTAAAAAGTAAGGCTACAGGACAGTCCTAGCTGCCTGCAGTACCCCCACCCCAAATCACCTCTGTCTATAACGTGTCACTTGTCTGCCTTGCTCTGACAGGTAACCTTGGAGAAGGTGCTGGGAATAACAGTGTCTGGAGGCCAAGGACTTGCCTGTGATCCCCGCTCAGGTTTAGTTGCCTACCCTGCTGGGTAAGTAAATGCCTTGGAGATCTTCTTCATTTATAGCTGTGCTACACCAGTTGGGGTGGGCAGGGATTTGCTGGTATCTTCTGAGAGATATTTCCACGTTCATATTTTGGTGCTGTTTCCAGTAGTCTTCAGGGTCTAACACCAATTTTATGATAAAGGTACATTATTGTGGGTATGTATTTCCCACATTTATTCTTTAGAACATTTTTATTGCTAAATTATTAATTTTAGGAGTTTTGTTATAGTGAACAATGAGTACTTAGTAGGAAAAAATATCAAAAAATGAAATAGTGAAATTTTAATATTGTTTATAAAAAAACCTTCAAAATTTTCAACATCAACTTTTTTGGTGTACAAAGTTTGAAAAAAAAACAGAAATAAATTCCCATATGAATTACAATAAAATTACCAATAGAATGCTACAAATAAAATAATCTTTACCCAGTTATCACACAGCCTTTACACCTGACAACAACATATTCCTTACATGTGTATCGCTTAACTGGCAGCACGTGTTTTGCTTTCCTGTGCTTTTTCTAGGACATACTTTTTTTTTTTTTTCTAGGACATACTTGACATCTTGCTGGTTTTGCTGTTTTGTCAAGAAGTTCTTATTTATTATACAATGTGTAGTTAACAGGAACATAAAATATCAATAAGATAGAGTACTAAATTTTTAATATGTATTGCATATGTAGAATAAATATCAACATTTTCATATCAGCTGTGTACTTCCTTAAAAAACCTAAAAAGTAACATCCTGAAATAAATTCCTATATGCACTACAATGAAAATACCAATAGAACCCTACAACAGGCTGGGCGTGGTGGCACACACCTGTAATCCCAGCACTCAGGAGGCTGAGGCAGGAGGATTGTTGCAAGTTCGAGGCCAGCCTGGGCTACAAAGTGAGCGCAAGGCCAGCCTGAACTGCAGAGTGAGACCCTGTCTCAAAAAGACGAAAAAAAAAAAAAAAGAACCCTACAACAAAAATAAGTTTTGCTTCAATTGTCACATCCAACGCAGTCTTTACACATGATAACTGTGTTTAATGAACATATTTTGCATGTACTGACAGAAAGCACATGTGCTTAACTTTCCTATGTGTAAGGCTATTCTTGTTACCTCTCTTCTTGTTTTGTCAGGAGCTTCCTACTATATTGTACAATGTGCATTTAACAGGAAAATAAGATGTCAATAAAATAAAATATCAAGTATATAATAAGGAGTGCTCAGAATAGTCATTAAAATTTTCACATCAGCTGTTTACCTATTTACAAAACCTAGGAGATAACATTGGAAATAAAAACCTGCATAAAAAAAAAGTTTATGAACTACAATGTAAATACAAACAAAAGTCTACCACACAAAGAATCTTTGTTTCAACTGTCACAGCCAAGACAGTCTTCACACATGACAACTGTATGTTCCATACGCAAGTATGGCTTATACTGATAGCATTGATGTTATGCTTTTATGGCCTTTGTTCTGAGACACAGTTGATACCCTTTTGGTTTTCCTGTTGTCATAGTAGGTCTTTGTAATGCTGTGCCTGTCTGTGTCTGTTCACTTGCAGCTCACCAGCATGTGCACAATTTTTATAAGTAGTTCCCTGGGCAGGAACATTTTGTTTTTCCTCTGCTGTAAATGATCTCTTATGAGTTCCAGGCTCAATCTTCTAAGAAAATTTCTCCATGATATTTTTCTCTTGTTTTCTTTGTAAACTATCAAACTACTTATGCCACACATGTTTAGAATAGAGTAAAACACAACCATTGCCAACACTTTGTGTTTTGAGTGACATCATAGTTGCCACATAACTCAACATCTACTCTGCCTTTGGTTATACTATAGAAAGTTACCATCTCAGCTTTCTATTTTGTTGAGGTTTCCCTATTAATATTTCCATCATGGTGAAATGTTGACATGAGCAGTATGTGTCTCTTTACCACACAGGATGCCAATGTTACTTCTTTCTGAAATTCAAATATTGTACCTTACAGTTCTATGTTTTGAAATTGCAACATTTGACTTGGAATTCATAGAGTTCCTATGCTGGTCAACCTGTGCTCTGTTAGCCAGTGTAACATCAGTTGGGAACTGGCAAACCAATTGTTGAATGTCACATTCTGATTAGTTTGGGAGATGGCAGCAACAAATCTGTTCACAACATCATTTGGTGTATTACTATACCATAAGGACGATACGGTAGCTGAGTTCCAGGATAAATTTCTTAATTGAAAGCGTAAAAGGTCTTTGCATCTGTAAGTGCATACATTTTTGTGCCGTATTTTGAAGATTTGGGGGG
>PVLD010026909.1:0-21496 GCA_004027595.1 Dinomys branickii
CTTTCTCTCCGCTTCCGGCGCTTGGGTCTCTCCCCGCGGCCCGCCCGACACGCGCGAAACGTGGGATTGCCGGGCGTCTCCGCCGCTAGCAAGCCGATCTCTGTCGGGAGTCGCCGGGGGGCTGCGCCAGCTCGGGAGGCGGGAGGGATCGAGCCGCCGTGCTCTCAGGGTGCTAGGACCCAGTAACTCTTTCTCTCCGCTCCCGGCGCTTGTGTCTCTCCCCGCGGCCCGCCCGACACGCGCGAAATGTGGGATTACCGGGCGTCTCCGCCGCCAGCAAGCCGATCTCTGTCGGGAGTCGCCGGGGGGGCTGCACCGGCTCGGGAGGCGGGAGGGACCGAGCCGGCTGTGCTCCCACGGCGCCTGGACCGAGCCAAGCTTCCTTCCCGCGCGGATCGTCCCTGGCTCCCAGCGACTGGGGCTTTCCCACGTCTTGCCCCGGCAGGCTGGTCCGCCCTACCACATCTCCCCCGGCATCTCAGAGAAATACGCCCAGTCTAAACTTCCCAGCGGAGGTCCCGGCATTCACGCTCGCCAAGTCTGTCTCGAGCTGGTGGTGTTTATTAAGGAGGTTCGCTCCCTTGCTGCTCACCTGGTCGCCATCTTCCCCGGAACTCTGATTCGATTATATGGGTTTTCATGTCTGTTAAGATTTGCCTTATGTAGTGTGGTGCTGCAATATTTGGTGCATACATGTTTAGAATTGTTCTCATTGTCTTGCAGTTTTCACCTTACAAGTATGTAGTGACTTTCTTATCTCTTTTGATTGTTCTCAGTTTGAAGTTTACATTGTCTGCAAACATGGTAGGTACCCCTGCTTTTTTCTGGGTTCCTGTTGCATGGAGGATTGTTTTCCATCCTTTGACTTTCAGTCTGTGGATTTCCTTTTGAGTGAACTGTGTTTCTTGTATACAGCATATTGTGGGATTTTGTTTCTTAATCCACGGTGCCAGTCTGTTTCTTTTGACTGGTGAATTGAGGCCATTTACATTTATGGTTATAACCAAAATATACTGACTTATCATTGTGATGTTATTTACTTGTTGTTGGTTTCTTTTTCTACCTGTTTAATTGCTTGCTCTTCTTGTGGGTTCCTTTCTATTGTTGTTCTTGAAATTGTGTTTGTTTTCTTTTCTGTCCAGAATGTCTTTTAGTGCTTTTTGTAAGGCTGGTTTGGCACTCATGAAGTTCTCAGTTGCTTTTTGTCATGGAACTATTTTATTTCTCTTTTAAACTTGAAGGATAGTTTGGCAGGACACATCAATCTTGGTTGGATGCTGTTTCATCTTTAGACCTGTAATACCTCACTCCACGCTCTTCTCAATTGGATGGTTTTTGTTGAGAAGTCTGCTGTGATTCTGACGGGCTTTCTTTTACAAGTGATCTGTTTCTTTTCTCTGGCAGCTTTTAATATTCTGTTCTTTTGCTGGAGATCCAGGATCTTGATTATTATATGTCTGGGTATAGTTTTATTATGGTTATGACTAGTAGGAGTTCTATATGCCTCATTTTTCTGTATCTCAGATTCTGTTTCCATCCTTGGGAAATTTTCTGCTATTATTTTTGCAAATATTATTTTTATGTCATTTGTGTCACCTCCTGCTGTTTGACTCCTATTAGTCTGATATTATTTGTCTTTGCCTCATGTTGCCGCTGCTGAATTGATTTTTCCTGGATCCTTGGTGATTTTTAAGAGATGCTTCCTTTCATGATTGCTGGTTGCCATGCTGTCTTCAAGATCTGAAATTCTGTCTTTGGCTTCATTCAAGCAGTTTTGCAAGCTTTCAATGGAAATTTTGGTTTCCTGCTAATCTCTTTGAATCTGTTTCATATATTCTAATTTATTCCTATATTGCTCGTGCAGTGTTTGCATCTCTTGCCTATTTTCCTCTATTTTTTATCTGTTTCTTCTCTAGATGTGCAGAGCATTTCTTTCATTATTATTGTCATTTTGTTTTTTTGTCTGAGAGATTATGTATGATCTGATATCTTTTATGGCCTGATGGAGTTGTTTCTTTACTTCCACTGCAATCATTTCAGCAATTTCATGTGTGTGGTTACCAACTTCTCCTGTGTTGATGTCTCCTGGATTTGTTCTGAGTGGGATGGAGTTCTGAGATTGTGTTTTAGCCCTTTGTCTTGGCAGGTTTGATGCCAGAGGCAGAATGCTCAGTCTCCCTCCTTTCTGGCAGTTCAGCAAAGGTTGCTAGTGGTCCTAGGTTTTTTGGTGGGCAAGCCTGTCCCTCAGTGTCCACTGAGGTATGCTGCTTAGGCTGGGGTTTTCCAGTAGATAGTGATGTGTACCTAATTCTCCCAGGTCCTAGACATGAACTGTAATGTCAATTCATGGCCGAGGTTTTGTTCCAGTGGCCCCTCATAGTTCAGGGAATGTGTATGACCCAGAATCCGATTGCACTGGTGGTGCGATCCCAGGCCAGTGGTCCTGTGACCCCAGGCAGCTCAGTATGCAGGCAAACCCCAGACACAAACTACAGGGTCAACAATTTGTGGACCACCTGATTCTATGTCTCCAGTTACTTCAGGACGTGCATAGGATCCAGACTCGGGCACACCAACAGTGATCACAGACTGCCTGTGTGTGTGACCACGTGGTGGCCAGGGTGCAAGTGAAGCCCAGACCAGAACCATGGTCTCAGCAGCTCCTGGAGGGCCCATACCCAAACTTTACTCAATGTTGGGCATGCATGAGGGCCCACGCATGAACCCAGGCGAGAGCAGTTTGCAGGGCCTCTGAGTGAGGATCTCCTCTCTGCACCAGGTGCCCCAAGGGCAGAGACTCAGACTGTAATGGTGGCAGGGTCATGAGTCACCCGTTCTGCCTCCAGGAAATAGATAGGAATCTGCATTTCACTTTTTGATTAAAGTGAAATTACTGACAGTTATTTGGTGTACTCCCTCCCTTCATACTTGGTGGTACCAGTCCAGAAGAACCATATAAGCATGAAGATGCTGCTTGCTGGTGAAGAAAAGTTTGTGAGTTGTGTAAAAGACCAGAATGTGCTTATAAGTCTACTTCATCTTCCTGTGCACACAAGAAAAACATATTTCCCAGTGTCTTATGCCAGTTTAGGGCTATAAAGCAGGGGTATGATTAATGAAAGGGCTTCTAATTCGCTATAAAATCTTCTCACACATCCTCTGTCATTTATGTCTTTGTTCCTTTCTGTTTGAGGAAATATTAATATTCATAATCAGAAGAAACCTGAATTTCTGAATCACTGTTTAGAGGAGAAGCCCTCAGAAAGACCACCTGTGTGAAGTTAAACTATGTTGTGAGCAAAAACTATAGTACTATTGGGCACGGCACTGAAAGATGGGGTATTTGTTTCAGCAGCTAGCATTTATAACTCCAATAGGCTGGCAGTTGCATCAGTCAGTGTTTACTAGAGATACAGATTTAATGCAAGATATACAAATATACAACAATTTACAAGACTGGCTTATGGTGGCTACCCAAAAAGTCAGGCGTGGAAGAGCACAAAAGGTTTGGCTTTGAGCTGGAGATCTGACGGGGCTCAGTGCAATGTCCTATGTGAGTTCGTACAGGAAGTCAAAGCATATGTGATGGAAGGCTGGAGGGTCTGTGCCAGACACTGAAGAGTCTGAGCTGGAAGCCAGGCATGATGTCCAAGGTGAAGGCAGGTAGTGGAGCTGCCCCGGAGAAACAGAAGACAAGTCTTCCCCTCTCCTTTCCTCTTTATACCATTCAGGTGACCAGCGCCCTAGGGTGGGTCTTCTGCCTTCAGCACCCCTGCACCCCAGAGAACTATGCCGATCCAATTTAGTTGGACATTTCTTACTGACATTGGCACAATCAGTTAACGATCACAGCAGCTCACGTCAGCCCTGTTTATGGTAATGGCCTTGAACTCTCCCTTGTACCCTTTCTACTTCCATTGTATAATATTTAGATCAGGAATGGAATCTTGCTTGGCTCCATCTGCATAATCACCTTGACATATCACCTCAAAACCACTGAGTGTCCACTCTTAGAATCAAGGAGACATTAGGTCTCATTAGAAAGTTAAGTGAACTGATAGAAAGAAGAGAATGGAAGCTTGTAGCCTTAATTTATGACAGAAATTTAAATAAAAATGATGATGGTCAGAACATAAAGCAGTACAAGGAGGTAAAAAAGTCTTTAAATACTGCTGAAGAGTATTAAACAACATAAAATTGCAATGCCTCCAAAGCAGTACAGAGGTACTTTGGCAGGGACAGTAGGAACATGAGAAAGAAGAATGTGTTACACTTCAATAACAATGTGATGGGGTTCCTGAAATCTAGGCTAAGGTTGGCCAACTACCATGTGATTGCTGGGAAAGACACTCAGACTTGTTGGACTCAAAACAACATGCAGTGAGATTCTTTAGTGCTTCATCAGTCTAATTATAACACATTAACTGATGTTTTATTGGTTGAAATGCTACCTGTTCCTTGATTCTTTAGTTACCCATTTAAATCTTCAGCTCATGGTAGTTTGAGAAGGTATCAACCAAATTACACTGTAGAAGTTTCAGTATGAGATATATCAAAGTATTCAGTTGTGATACTGTTTACTCCTCTTTTTTTCTATCACACACATATGGTAGTTTAGGAGTTTATATACTTTTGGCCTAATGTGGGATGTTGCTGCATTTGATCTTTTAATATTCATTTACAGAGAGAGATGGTTTGAATGAATATATTCTGATTTTCAGTGTAGAACTCCTAGGTGCTGAATCTGTTATATATCCATGAAAAAAATAATTGTCACTGTGCTGTGTGGGAGTGAACCTTTAAAAAGCACATCTTAGCAACAATAAAAGAGGCATCCTTCTCTACAAAGCAAAAACAGAATGGAATCATTATGGAATCCACAGGAACTATTCATTAAGAAGTTAAATTCATTTTAAATTACTGTTTCCTAGACATCTTATATCCATACATCACAACCTAGGAAGAGAATGACCCTCAGTCAGAGAATGCTCACACTGTAGATTCAATTTGTAAGTGTTTGAAACTGCAAACAGTGAGAAATTCCTCTAGCTATCCTTGGGAAAGCACAAGTCTGGAGCCTAAAGCCACCTGCTCACTTTGGATTTGGGTTGGATTTGCTAGGAGGAGCCAGATGGTGAAAGTCAACTGGAAGATTTTTAGCTAGTAGGGCACAAAGAACAGATTGGCCAAAATACCATTCTGGTACCTAGAATTCAGAGGTGAAGACTGGTTAGTTGTTCTGGTAATTCCAGTGTTTCCAACAGTCACACAGAAAGTGATCACTGAAAAAGAGGATACATTTCAATCCTTTTGCAGTCTTCAATCATAAAAGCACAGCACATATGCAGTTTAAAAATAAATTTCTTTCCTCCACTGCATCATAAAGCTACACTTAGATTCCAAGGAATTAAAGGAAAAATGGAGCAACAGTATTTGTGTTTTTAAAAAACTGAACATTTTCCTCTTTTCTGCACAATCCTTTTACTGGCCTCTCTCAAACCCTCTTCCTTCCCTTTCTTCATTCTGGTTAAGCTTTCTTTCCACTTGCATTCTACCTTGCATCCTCTACTTCCTGAAAGGCTGACCATGTGGGTTTCTTGTCTGTTTTGTCTGTGTGGGTCACATAAGTAGCTGACTGACAGGAGTGTGGACTCAACACGGTCCCAGCACTGCGCTGGCACAGTGGAATGCCACTGTGGAGTGTTGCGGCCCTGGCATCCATGTGCCCCCACCATTGGGAGTGGAAAACTGCACTGAAGAGTATCAGTCTCTGCTTTGACCCAGTTGTGGGGAGAGAACAGGTATCCGTAAGGTGACAGCCAGCACTGATGACAGCAGCAGCAAGTTCTGTGCATTGGTATAATTGAATATGAGGAGGCCATCAAGGTCTTGAAGGTGTGGAAGGGAAATTTATAGCTCATTGTCCTTAGGGCTCATTCAGAAAGAGAATTTTTGTGATCTTTTGGAAGAGAGGATCAGAGATGGTTCAGAATAAATGTAGTTTCCTCAAGAAGTGGTATTGACATGAATAAGCCTGTGGCAGAAGCAGTCCCTAAGAGTGGATGAATAATAAAAGTGATTCTTTTTTTTTGCAAACCGTCCTACTTCCACTTAAAAACAGCAACTCAGACTTCAAATGTTTTAGTGGACCAAAGAAATACACTATATGATCTTGTGTGTAGATAGCTCTGAAAACATAAAGTAAAGGGAGACGGGAGTTTGCAAAGGCAATGTTCTTTACTCCCAAGAGATACTGATTTTTATAGTCATCAACTAAGCACACACCTCTTGAGTTCTTTAACTGCCTAGTACACTAGAATGTAACAACTAATAGTATTTGGCCAAAATTACATCGTAAGTTTTAAGAAAACATTAGTAACACATCTGGAAAAGGATAGTTTTTGAAGTTTCTAAAGAGCTAAACATAGTTTTTCCCCTTCTAACTTAAATGGACAAAATATCAGGACCTTGGAGGTTGTTATGTAAAGAAAGGTGAGCCAAGTGATAAGATGTAATGTGGCTGTGCCAAGAAAAATGATTTCCAATTTATTGTCGGAACCTCATCTCCTCAATTATCACTCTGTTAACAGCTGGTTACTTTGCACATAGGATTCTGTTGAGGCAATTCATTCTCATTTTCTCTAGGTTCATAGAAATGTTTAACAGAAATGACATCTTATTGTGTTTTTGAGAGGACAATGTTTCTTTTAGACCTGGGCGGTAACATCAACACTTGTTACTGTTGGAAAAACTTCTATGGTTAACCCTTCCTCCCTTCTTGGGGTATCCCTGGCTCTCTCAGACTTACAATTTATATAATCACAGGAGCTCAAAAGGAAAGAGAAAATACGAACAAGAATACCACTGAGGGACCGTTGTGATCTCTGATACACGCAGTAGAGGGTAAGCCTAGCACTGGTGTGCTACATTCTGCCCACAACAGTTCAGACTGACTGCATGAAAGAACTGTAGTGAGGAGAGGGGAACCAAGAGCAGTGTCCAGGATTGGGCTCCTGGACTTGATTTATGAGACCTTCTTACCTTTTGGAAAAGTGAACTGCTAGATTCCAGGCTTACTTATACTCAGTTCAAACACCAAGATCCCTTCCCCTAGTCAACTGTAAATTCTTTTTAATAATTTACAATTTCACACAATCCTGACCCATTCTGTCCTCTCAATTAGTGTACATAATAATTTTTGAATTAAACTATACAATTAACCTCAGAGCTACCTAGACTTCCTTTTTTTGTCAAATCACAAAGAGAAATGTGTCAGACTTGTATTTTATTTTAGTACTTTTGTGTTCCTGAAAAAAATCTACTTACACTCATAAATAAAGAATACTTGTCAAAAGTTATGTTTTTCAGTTTTTTAAAAAACAATTTTTTTCTGGGCTCCTTCCATAAATTGTTTATTGTTCAATATGGCTGTGACTTTTCAATGCAGTTACTTATTTTTGATGCCTTCAGTTTGCTTTAACTATTTCTTTTACCCTGTAACAAATGAACAAAAAGTTTTCTTTTAACTCAAAGATGCAAGGAGTGACTTTTGGAATCCTCTAGGGGATATCAGTGGTAGGTGAGGGTGGGTATAGGGAGTCAGAAAGCTCCTTAAATTAAAGGGTGTCAAGTATAATTTTATAAAGCCTTTGTAACAATGATGTATTTCTTTTTCCTTCTGATAAAGCCCTTTGTAGTCATTCTTTTTCTCTTCTATATGTCACTTATGACTACCCCAGTTATTCAAATACCTTAGCCAATGGCTTTCAAGAGTGCCATTACTAGGGTCAGCTACCCCTCTCAGTATTATGCATGGTGGTAGAGATGCTGCCATAGTGGCTCTAATATACATTGTCTTAATAAGGTTGGAGAGCCCATGGCCAAGATACTGGCAGTAGTACTTGTCTATATATTTTCTGACTGTCCTAAGATCTCTTTTTTTCTTAAATTTGATGAATGCTATATACAGTAGCATTATTTCTTTTCATGTTAATCCTAGTATATTCTGCCCAGAAATATACTTTCTGACTATCCTAAGATCTCTTTTTTTCTTAAGTTTGGTGAATGCTAGATACAGTAGCATTATTTCTTTTCATGTTAATCCTAGTATATTCTGCCCAGATTTTTTGACTAGCCCATCGGATCCTCCATTTGTGATATTTCAGGTAGGACTGAAACCCTGCATTTCTGGACTCACATTTCATGTTCCAGACATCTGAGAGCTGTAGAGATGTCTACAGTGATCCATTAAAGAGATATCTGGGTTCTTGATTAATATTTGCCACTATGAAGTACATGGAGAACATTCTTTTTATAAAGGCTTCTTTCTATGAAATCATGCAAAAACCTAGGGGGAGATCTGTAGATAAGATATCAGTGTGCTAATCTGTGTTCCTCATCATGTGGTCATATAAATGTTCTTAAAACTGCAGTTTGGCTTAGTATGGTACCCTGATGAGTGAGTGTTATGGTAAGATGCTCAGCAAGCAACTCTTTCAGACCTGTGCTGGAATGGGTTGCAGCAGGCTGTAAGCAGCCAGCACAAAGCTATTTCATTAAGAGCAGATGGCTCTTATCACAGGAAGATGAAGAAATGGTCTGGCTTTTCGAAACATAAGGCCCGGTGAAGCCTCCTGAGTCTTGGGAAAATAATCACTGCACAAGGAGCTGCCTGACATGCCATTTTCAGTCCTACAATAAGTGCTGGGGCTTTGTCTTACAACTGCCTTTATACTTTGCAAGAATGATAAACACAGAATTATAGACTTCCATAAACATTTAAGTGCGTATAAGCACCAGGGCAGCAATAACATGAGAAAGCAAATGCTGAACTGTGTTTTAAGTCTTTTGTTGATTATTATCTACAGTGGTGAGCATGAAACAGTGCTGCTGAAAAGTAAGCAGTCACTAGATTTAATTCGCAAAGTTGAAGTTATCCTCAGCCAAATCATAGTTACAAATGGGTTGAATCCCCTGTTCTCTGTCAGAATTATTTAAAGAATTTCATTTGGCAATGAAGTAAGAAAGATAAAACAGTTATAACAGTTTTGTTTCATGAAATATCCTACAAGATAATCATGAAATAGAAGACAATCTAACAAAGTAATCATAATCAGAAGAGAAAACGATCTCTAATGATATAATTATTTCAAAAATCTTAACTGCTAGAATTTCCCAAAATTGTGGAAATGTAAGTTAACGATCTTAGTTCACATTGATACGTTCTAGCCTGGAGGCCTGGGTTCTAATTCCCTAATTTACAGAATATCATCTGAAATGTCATTACGCATCTTTCCTCTGCAGATATTTAAATAAACCCTTAAAACTCTTTTGTTCATTGACTTAAAGTGATTCATGGCAATTTGCATTATTTAAAGAGAACAACATCATGAATAATAGAAAACAGAAAATAATTTTCAAATCTTTGGAAGATGCTTTAAATATTTGTATAAATAGCCATATGTGTCAGACCCTGTAAGTTGTCAACATTTCAGATAAAATAGCGCAGTCCTGATGAACAGATGAGGTGGTATACTATAGTAATTACAAAACAGACCTTTTAAATTTGGACAAAGCGAAATTCAAGTATTAAGGCAAAAATTAACTTGTGATCTTAAGCAAATCACTTAACTTCTCTGTGACTCAATTTGTTTAGTCAAAAGTGATGATGAGACTATCCACACTTCATAGAATTCTTACCAGGAACAGCAAGGATAATGCCTGTGAAAGGTTTTCACAGTGCTGCACATGTACTAAGGGGTTCTTATTCTATATGTGACACCGGTAAGAGTCCATTTCCTGCTTATTATACTTTACTTACCCAACGACTCTGTATAAGTGGGCCTGAGAAAATAATAGATCTAGTTTTCTTTTTAAACAAAATCACACAGAGTAGATTACAAGGTCAATAATAGCCTCTAAGAAACAATTCAGCTACGTCAAAGACTAGCAAGTACCTTAGAGAACTTCTGATGTAGTCCCCCATCAGACATTTGTGCTCAGACTCCCCCAGGCCAGTCATGTACACATCCCCTCTGATGGCTGCTAACTCACTATTCTCCAAAGAAGCAGACCACAGTGTAAGACAATTCATCATTTGGAAGCTCATCATTACACTGGGATAAAATATACTTTTCTGAAATTTCCATTTAGTGACCCTGGTTCTGGCTTTCAATACCATAGAAAGAAATTTATTTTCTGTTTTATAGGAAGATATTCCTGATACTTAAAGTAGTCTTTTCTATGTCAGGTCTGCCATTTGAAGACCATCAGCTGTTTGTCTTGTGAAAGGCATGTCATGGAGCCCTTTGTAGGCCAGTGGCTACTTTCCATATACACAAGACAGGGAGGACATCGTGAGTGTTATGTGTAGACCAAAACAAAACTGCCTAGGATTTCTCATCTCTGGAAACAGGTGGCATCCAATGGCCTGTGAGTCTCAGCTCTTCCCCTCCCCACTGGGTGATCTTAGGTGTCTCCTAGCCTCCCCATGGTTTGTCTTCCTCTCTGGCATGTGTTTCATGTTGTATTTCACCTTGTTAGAGGAAGTACATGCTTATTTAATCCAATTTCTTCATATATTATCTATCCATTCTGGTTTCATTGACTCCGTAACTATGTTTGCTGCATATAATGTACACGCCTGTACAATTAATTAAATCAAAATGTAATACATGATAAATGTTTAAAGGCTCAAAGCAAATCATCCAAAGCAGGTTAAAGTAGATTAATCAAGACTTAGTTGATCTGCTGAAGAACTGTTTATTGAGCAATGACTATGCATTGGGCACAGTATTGCTCTCAAGAGATATAAAGGTGAACAAAAGAGTCTTACTCACTGACCTCCCATAATTTGGAGTCTAGTGGACTATTAATTATTTGGTTTTTTTGCAAACTATTGTTTGAAATTTCTTAAGACTTTGTTAATAACTACAATCATAACAATCTTCTGATTTTCTAGTTTTGTTCCCAAAAGAGAGAAAGTGAGTAAGGAAAGACCTGATCTTAAGGAAGGTATTTTGACTTTCCCCAAGGTTTTGTCTAATGTTTTACAAATTTTCTGTACTGTGGCTTGTAAAACCAATTGATTATATTATGATTTGCATAATCAAAATTATATTATAATTTGAAAACTAATTGTATTATGATTTGAAAAATGGATACTTTATCCTTATATTGAAAGTGAATGCTTTAATAAGCAATGTATGGAGGTTAAATTTTACTGTAAGGTAAAGACTCTCAATCAGGGGTGATTTTAACCCCCAGATGACATTTGTCAATTACTGGAACGATTTTTGGCTGTTACAAGTGGTAGTATAATATTAGCATCTATTAGCATCCTCTGTGTCGGAGCCAGGGATGCTATTCAATATCCTGCAGTCCATAGGGCATTCCCTTTCCCAAACAAAGAATTATTGGGCAGGATGTCAGTTGTGACAGTGAGGCTGAGAAACTTCCTGAAGGGACACAGGGTAATTTGAGTGCTTGATTACAGAACCCCAAGAGAGTCCCAGGTTTGAAATCTTCATGCAGTAACCACTTGACCTTGAAGTTTAGTTTCTGCACCTGAAAAATGATGTTAACAATGCTGAAAGAAGAGGATAAATGAGGCTACATATGGGAAAGTGGCAACACAGGGTGTGGCACTGAAGTAAAGGTTAAGTAATGGTGGTTATTTTTATTGCTTTACTTGCTTTCTCCATACATTTTAACTGACATGAATGAAACATATAGATGTATCTAAAGAAACTTATAGCACTCTATCATGAAAAAAATGTTTCCCCCTGTGTTTAAAGAAAAAAACCCTAAGCAATTTATTTCCCAATGTTAGCCAGCTCTGTGAATTGCAAGATATCCTCTATGCTCAGCTGCCTAAAATATTCCACTGAGATGTTGAACTGCCAAATGGATTAATTTTTTAATGACTACTCAAGGATTTTATTTTTAAATATGAGTATGCCTCATATTTTTAGACTGAAAGAACTGTTCCTCATAGTATGGAGATTATAACTATACCTATTCATAAGGTAAAGATAGCTAGGGCTATATAACACTTCAAAACAACAATGGCAACAGGCATGCACTTTGAAGACTGCTACATACTCTGCTTTCATTACAATTTGATTCCAATGATCGCACAAAAATGTCCTTTATAAACTTTATTTATAAGATGAATGCCCTTGGGAGTTCTTGCCAATTTAGACCTAGTAGAGATATAAAGTTAGAGTCTTACTTAATATCCCCCAAACTTACAGGGCCTGTGCTCTCAATGGCAGCACCTGCTTTCAGTGATGTACTGAGGAAGCCTTTCTAAGTCTATTCTAAATGAGGTTTCTGATTCAGGGAGTCAAGAAAACTGAAGAAGAGAGATATTGAAAATTGTACCGATTCTTGGTTTAGAAAATGTAAATATGATGAAATGGACTGTGAATATTTGTGCCCTTCAGTTCATACATTGAAAATCTCCCCAAATGTCGTGACATTAAGAGGAACAACCTTAGGGAGATACTTGTGTCATCAGAATAAATCCCTCATGAATAGGATTTTAGTGGCCTCATAAGAAAGAGAAGTCTTTTGCCTTCTTTCAGTAAATACAATGATAAGATAGTCTGCAACCAAAAAGGAGGCCTTTACCATAAGGCCTTTACCTTTACCAGTGTACTTGCATCTGATCTCAGACTTCCAGTCTCCAAGTCTGTGCAAAATAAATTTCTGTTGTTTATTAGTCATTCAGTTTGTGGTGTTTTCTTAGTCAGCCTATGGTATTTCTAAACAGGATAACACATAAAGGAACAGGGGAACTTGTGTAGGGGGCTGGGCTCAAAGATGACTAGCAAATAGTTGGTCTCTCATGATCTTTCTGTAGGCCTTAAATAAGCTTAGGCAGGTAGTACTGCTGAGGCAACACACCTAGAATATTTGCCTGGAGAAAAGCTCTTCTTAGATGCAAAGACTGAATCTTTATTTATATATTTTGTAAGTCTTAATTTTATAAATTAAAAGATAAATCTAAATGAAATTCCTTTAGTCAATGTTTACTTAAGTTGCTAACTGAGATTATGTCTGTTGTTTTAAAAATAAATTATGGTCAGAGTATCAGTTATTGATAATATTTAAAATATAATGTCTTATTGAACTTTATAAGGGATTCAGTGACTTTGACATTATCAAATGAAAGAAAGTGATAATATGATCTAAAATGTACACTACTCTCTATAGCCATACCATCCCGAATGTGCCTGATCTCATCTAAATTGTACACTACTCCTGGAAAATATTTAGTATTGATACCTTATATCTATATCTAAAATATTCGTTTAGGTGCACACTTAAATGTCTACCCAATAAATTATAAGCTGCTATTTAATAAGCCACACTTTATATTATTGGTGGGAAACAGAAATCAAAGTGTGGCTGTATCTAAAGATATAAAGAAAACAAAAAAGCTGCACTGCACATCTTTCTATGCTATTTTGACCACAACCTTCGCTCTAATCCTAGTAAACAACTCTCTCTGGGAACAAAGGGTAATTGAATCTTCATGCTAATTCTATTCTGCCTTTCTTTTGACTACTAGCTCCCAATTATGCCCACATATTATATCATGTAGTGTTCTTTGGGAACACACTTAAGACCACCTTGTTCACTCAACTAAGGTCAGACTTTTACAAAATAGCTAATGATTTACCTATAGACGTCTTAGTTCTAAAAGGCACTTGTGTTTTCATTTTGGAGTAAGATTAGCATAACTTATCTTCATTATAAGTCACATACAGGAGCAGGTAAATACAAGTGCCCTTGCTACAAGTAATCCTGATATGAGGTGTTAAGGGTTAAGTTTCTGTGCTACTGCCAGGTGTGGAAAATTTCAGAGTTGCAGTGTTGATTGAGCTCGACCATTTGGCCACATGCCAAACAAACTTCTGTGACCACCAAATGTAGCCATTTCCACGGAATGAAATGATCATTTTACTAAGTACCTTTTAATTAGTTGTTACACTAGAGAACATGCAGTGATTTACTAATAATCGGTCTGATGAGAACTCAGTATTTAAAGTGTAGATCTATTTGTGTGACACTTAAATTCATAAATAAAATCATTGGCAGTACTGTTGTTATGAAGACATACTGTGTAATTTGAACAATTTATATTTGTATAAATGAATTCAACAATTGGGTAAAAGTAAAATAAAAAGAGAAATCTTTAAATTACTTTCTACTTTCTTACTTCCCTCATGTCCAAATCAGGATATCACCAATAATAATTATTATTGTTGACCACAAGCACATCTTCCCAGTTTAAAGAAATAATATAAAGTACTGACCTTAATTTGACGCTGAATATAGCAAATTCATCTAATTTGAAATTCCACATATTTCACTTTATTTTCTTTCTAAAAATGCATCTAACTTAAAAGCTTCTGAACAGCAAAAGAAACAACCAAGTGAAACAGCAGCTATAGACTGGGAAATAATATTTCTGAATCACATATCAGATAAAATTAACATCCAAGATGTTTAAATAACTCAAACAATAGTAAAAATCATAAAACTCACTTATAAATCAGTAACAGACTCGAACACATATTTTTCCAAAGATGACATTTAAAATAGCAAGTGGTGAGGCTGTGGGGCAAAAGGAACCCTTCTCCATTGTTGGTGGGAGTGTAAACTGGTACAACTACTGTGGAGATGAATATGAAGATTCCTCAAAAAAATAGAACCAGAAGTCTCATGTGACCTCACTCTTCCCTTTCTAGGTATCTTCCTGAAAGAGTTAAAAGCATAATACCAAGTGACAGATGCCTGCTTATATTTACAGAAGCACAATTTGTACAGCTAAGTCTTGGAAAAAGCCCATATCTCCATCAAAAGATGAATGGACAAAGAAAATGTGGTATTTATATACAGTGGAGTACTACTCTGCCTTAAAGAAGGATAAATTTGTAGAAAAGTGGATGCACCTCCACACCATAATCTTAAGTGAAATAAATCAGATATGTAACTTTTAAAATGGCATTGTTTCTCTTATGTGAGAGACCCAAAAGATAAATGAGGATCATAATGGAGAAAAAATATTGGGAAGTAGGAAGAACATGTTCAAATGGAAAAGGAGAACAATACGAGGAGAAAGAAAAAGAGAATGGAAGGAAAATATGGCAAGAAAGCTTGGGGAGGGGAAGAAGAGTTACAGGGAGGGGAGTGGAATGAGAATAAAGAAGTGCATTGTGTGTTGGTACAAATTGTGTTATGTATGGGTAAGAATTGTGTTATGTATATGTAAGAATTGTGCTATATATGGGTATAAATTCCCTATGATAAATGATCAATATGTATGACAAACATATACTAATAAGCAGCATAAGGTAAAAATAGCAAGTATATACAAAGGTGCTCAGTATCGCTAATCATTATGGAAATGCAAACCAAAACCATCATGTTACTTTCCACGTGTTAAGATAGCTTTTATGAAAAGATGAGCAATAATAATACTTGATGTTGGTGAAGATGCAGAGAAAAGGGAACCTTTGTACATTGCTGGTGGGGATGTAAAGCAGTGCAGCCATTGCGGAAACAGTGTGGATCCTGAAGAAATGAAATACAACTACCTATGGCCTTGCAGTCTTTCCTTTGTGTATGTCCAAGGGCAATGAAATCACTACCTTTTAAAAATATCTGTACAGTCATGTTCACTGATGAAATACAACAGCCAAGCTGTGGAAATGAACTAGGTGTAGTGAGTGCACCAGGTGAAGGAATATAGAAACAATAGAAAGAAAAAAATATACATATATATTCATCTCATGTGATATTATTCAGCTTTCACAAAGGAAGAGATTCTGCCATCTACTAAAGTGTAGACCTAGAGATCATAAGTGAAATAAGCCAGACACAGAAAGAAAAATATGTGGACTTATATGTGGACTCTAACCAAAACCAAGTAACAACAGCAGTGAGCTGGGGGAGTGGCTCAATGTAGAAATGGAAAATGAGGTGGGGTGGCAAGAGTTGGGTTGCAGATTGGGGTGAGGGTAAGAGATGTAGGTCAAAGGATACAAATATGTAAGATAAGCTGAAGATGAAGACTATAGTTAATAGTAGGGTTTGCATTAAGTGTTGTTGCTCAGTGAGTAGATTACAGAGAGCTGTGTATGTCCTGAAGGAAAAGGGTGACTACGTGAAATAATGGCTCCGTCCATTTTTCCATGACAACAGCCATTTTACTCTATGTAAAATCTCTTAAAATATCATGTTATGTACCATAAATGTATTTTAAAAAATAATTAAAAATTTAAATATATCAACTTGACACATATTAACCAGATGCTATATATAATATTCTAACAAGAGCTATAAAGAAATAGTGAGTAACTCCGAAGAAATGTCTCGCTCATACAAGATATCTTTTACCTTAAGAGGTAATGGCATTAGAATTATTTCCAAACTTTTGATTAGGTTGTCAAATGGTAAAATACTCCCCTTTATGAATGCTGTGCATGTTTTTAACAAATTTGTACTTTCGTGTGGTATTTTACATGATCAACATTTACTGCTTTAGAAGATGAAATGAGAGGTATTGTTAAAACTTTAGGTATTTTAAAAAACATGTCTCAGTTTATAGCTTCCTTACTCTCATTCTCTAGTGATATATTTCCACACAAATGTTCTCTCCTTTACGATGCCTTAAACTTAAAAAATTTACATATACCTTGAGGTGAATTGGACCATTTCTACTTTGCAGTGCATTTGAGTAATGTTTTGAATTGAATGTTCATTCTCAGGATTCTAAAATTAATTCCTCTGTAATTAGAAACAGTCTTAACTGGACCCTCTTGGTTAACAAGAGATGGGCAGATTCTTCTGAAAAACTATTTAGCAAACCATGAATAGCAATTAAATGAGAAAAGACTAAATTTCTCTTTAAAATGGATTGTTGCCATAACTTAATGTGGCAATATGATTTTCTATTTTTAATTGCTTAGAGTGCATATTGTAAAGTAGAATTTTCTCATCTGAGAGTTAAATAGTTCCCAAATTTTGTACCGTTTATATTTTTTCACACATCAGTAAGTAGTTTGCTTTTGTGATCCCTTTTATTTGTGATGGGTAAAAGCAACTAAAGTTTAGTAAAGATACTCTCATACCTCTTAAAGAGACAAGATGACTGTCTTGGAGAAACTAAGTATTTCTCTTTAGGAAAATGTATGACCTTGTCTTAATTTATTATGCTTTCTTTATAACACTGCATTTTGTCTCCAGAACAATTATATTTAACACTGACAGTTCAGGATGTTCCCTTTTTAATTCACATAGAACTTTGCCCCATGTTCCATGTCAGTATCAGGATTCAGGGAGAGTTTGAAGCTAATGAATACACAGTTCTTCTTCCCCCTCCCTAGACACTACAGACTTCACGTTTTCTACAGTCCCTTGCTCATGTCTTCTTTTGCAGTAGTTATTTCAAAAGTGGATTACAGTGCTATCTTTTAGCAAATAATAAGTCACAGTGTACTGCCTATGATAACTGTAGCTGTTCAGTTTCTTAAAATCACCCACTTTATTTTGTGTCTAAATTAGTATGAAAATGCGGACACTATTTCTTCAATTAAATGTGAAGGATGAATCATTGTAGACAATGTATTTCTCAATAGAAAATAAGTAAACCTCAAAAATGGAATATTTACTTCTTAATCCTTTTATGTTGGTGAAAAAAGTGTTGTTGAAGCATAAGAATTTGGTGATAATTTGACTGAGTTGCACTAAAGTTTACACCCAAGATCTATTAATCAACATGAGAATGATCTAATGCATTTTTACTGTCCTTTCATGTGCTGTCTTAGAAGATTAAAATATTTGTCCATCTCTGGAATAGAACACAGAAGGGAAAAAATGGCAGCAGTGTATCTTAGCTCTCCAGTGTTCGGAGGATATGTTTTTTTCTTTTTGAAACTAATCTGGATTTCTCAATGTGCCATCAAAATAAAAAGAGAAGAGAGAGTGTAAGAATGACAAAGATGACTTTTCTGTCTCCCCTTGCTCTTATTTTTGCTACTTTGCGCTCCTGATTGCAGCCACCTGAGCAGAATGAACAATTAACTGTGTAATTATTCCAGTCACACTGGCCCACAATGAAATCTTTATTCCATGTTTACAGCAATCTTTGGCAGAGGCCGTCTCGCTGTTTCTAAACTAAGAAGGACTGCCCTTTGGCTCTTCTCGGCATCAGCTGCCTTGGTTTCAGCCTGGGATGCCAATGATCAGACTTCCTTTTCTTCCAAAGTGGACATTTTTTTTTTGTAGGGTGAAAAGACCTATTCTAATCACCCCCCATACATTCTGGCTGATTTATGTTCTAGCCACTGCAGCTCTTCCTTCCGTATCTCTTTACATTTTTTCCTCTCTCCATAGACTGCCACCAGGCAAAACCCCATTTTAAGTCCAAAACTGTAAAAAATGCATAAGGAAACAGTGCTCACTACTATGAGGAAAGAAAAATGCAACTATGGTTTATGGGTATAGGGAAGTCAAGGAAATCCCTCTCGCTCTTCCAAACTGCTAATTTTCTAGCTCAAAAGGCATTCAGTAACTTCTTCACCAAGGGAGAACATACCCACTTTTCAGTGGCTCTCTTGATGACTTCCAACTATTTACTTAAACTTGCCAACAGCTGCAGTCTTTGAGATGCTTCAGAACTTGGGGAAATATATCAGGGTCTGAGAGGACAGGGCCCAGTCTCTCTGAGGTGGGGAACTACTGCTCTGTAATTCTCAGAAAGGCAGAAGAATCACTCCCAGACAAAGGTCAGCAGAAGATAGCACTTTCACCTAACGCAGGCTTGAAAAGCAGCTTAGTCGCCATCTTGGGACCCCTCGATAGTGTCTTCTTACTGAATCTCAGAGCAGTGAACAGTCTATATCAGCGCCCTTATCATAAGCTGCACAATTGATTTTTCCAGAAAAACTTTTCACTGCTTTGCAAAGATGATGGCATCTTACTTTCCATTGCAGTACCCAAGCTCTCTGTGACTATTCCCCCAACAACCCTTCAGTCTCTCCTCCCAGCTCCCAGCTCTTACTACAGTCGCACTGCCTTTCCCGTGAGAACTGGCTCGTAAAATTTTACTGAGGAGAAAGGTAGAAAGGGGTGTTTCAGAAGTATAAACACTGATTAGATTCCCAGGCAACTCTCCCCAAACAAAAGATAATTTTGCTACAAGTATGCACAAGAATGTCAAGAATGCTAAGTCATTTTTATGTTTGTACTTTCCTTTTCCATTTTAATTTTACACTGCCACATGGCACACATGCTAAAATGTATCTCCTTAACCTACAGTGAAGCAAACTTTTCACAAAACAGTAGAATTGCATATTTTATAGTCTGACGTTCCTAGGATGCTCAGAGCGTTTGGGGGGTAGCACGGGGTGGGGAGGCGGATCCAAAATTAGATCTTCTCATAACAACAGGCCCAGTAGAGAGACGTGGCTACTTGTGCATTGGCAAACAGGGAAAATGGGAGGCACTGAGAAGAAAGGGCACACTGCCTAGGACCGCTAGTCAGCGGTCCCCGCCTAGGGCAGCTTGTGTCCAATTTATAATACTTCCCTCTTGCTCTTTATTTGTCTCCGTTTTTCTCTGGCAGGAGGGGATATGGCCAGTGTGGAGGCTGGACCTCCTTTCCTACACAGACTCTAACGCTGCCAGTCTGTTCCCCAACACGGCTGCCCTGATTTCTGCTTCCTTAGCTGGTCAAGCCTGTACTCTGGAGATGACCTGACCAGAGGTCAAGTTACAAAGAGACAACTGCAGGTGTCTCTGTGGCTTCCACCAGTGTTGGCACTGACGCCTGCCCCTGCCAGGGAGCATGCCCTGTGCAACTGAAAGGGTCACAGTAGCTAAGGCAAAGACTTGCCCAGGTTTTGTGAATTGTGAGAGGAAAAGCTGGGTCAACTGTGGGGTTCAAGATGATTACGTCTCCACAGTTCTCCCAACCAGAGCAGGCTGAGGAATGTGAACGGAAATCCACCTATGAGCAGGGGTGCAAACAAGGTATAGTCACAAATTTGCTGTTTTCATTTTTAAGTAAAATCAGTTGCTAAGCTGCGCTCTTGACAACACCACGGCTCTGAAGGGGTTAATTTCCCTTGGTGGAGACGCATCGGACAGTGGAGGGCAGCAGTTGTGGGAGAGAGAGACTCAGTTTTCAGGCGATTATAACAATCAAATGCTGTACCAAAGTCCTTCCTGCCATTTGTGCCAGTAACAAGAGCAGCATTAACAATGGTGATGATGATGGCAATAAACTCGGAATCTGCCCAGCGACCAACTGCCAGCCCCTTACTCTATTCCTGGGCTCAGCAGGGGGAGAAAAGTGCGAGGGGTCCTGGAGCTGCCTCCAGCCGGACTCCAGGCGCTAGCCGCGCCCCTGAAGTGGAAGGCCGGGCACAAGTTCTTCCTTCAGCTTAAATCGAGCCCACAGTCTCTCCTGCTGCTAAGAACAACACGGGACTCCAAGGTAGCGTTTTCTTTGCAAATCTGAAACTTTAACCCGATCTGACCCTTCTCTTCACACCCACCGCCCCTTTTCCAGCTCTACAAAAACATCACCACCAACAAGCAAAGCCTGAACAACCCGCGCGCAATTCAGAGCTTTCCCTGGGAGCGTTAGAGCCCGGAGACAGGAAATCCGGGGAGTTGGTAATGTCCGGCAGGTGGCGGGACGCGAGTCACCAACACATTCTCCTCCCACGACCAGAGCTCCAGCAAGCGCGCAACGCGGGGGTGCAGACGCGGGATCAGCCCTGAAAGTGCCTGCGCCTTCAGAGCCTCCGTCTTTAGCCAGCTCTCTGAGCGAGTCCCTAACGTGGACTCGGCACTGTCTCCCCCGCGCAGTCGGAGGGAGGCGCCGCCGCCTGCGAGGCGAGCCAGGGCGAAGCCGGACCGAGCGCCCCGCAAGCCGAGCTCTGGGGCCCCGGTCGCCAAGCTCGGGCGCACACAGCCCCGGCTCCCTGTGTGTTACGCCTCAGCTTTCCTGCTCTCAGAGAGAGCAGTTCCTGCAGCTCGGGCAACCCCTTCATTCCTTCTTCGCCACAGAGTCCGAGGAAGTCGAACTCAGGGTGGCCCGGAGGGTCGCCAGGACGGCGGGGAGTTGGGAAAAAAGCGCAGCGCGGAGCTGGACGGCGCGCAGCTCCTGGGGCCGCTGCCCCCAGATCGCAGGCTCAGCGCGCTCCTGGCGCCTGGAGCCTGGGAACCGAGCGCAGCCCGACCCAAGGCTTCCCTTTTACCTGGCACAGCCGGCGACTCTCCCGAGACGTTCAGACTCCTCAGGGGCGAGCGTCCGGCTCACATCGCTGCCTCCCCTACCCGGCGGCCGGTGTCCCGCTGGGTCGCTTCGCCCCCGCTCGCGGCGCCGCCCCGCCCCCCACCCCCCTTCCCCCACTGTCAAAAGTGTCACAGCTTTTCCGCCTTCGGATGTTTCCCTAAGTCTCCGCGTGGTCTC
>PVLD010026910.1:0-21496 GCA_004027595.1 Dinomys branickii
TTCTTGGATAGACAGAAACAATATAATGTAGATGGCCATACTTCCAAAACTGTTTTATAGATTTAATGTAATCTTTATCAAAACACCAATAGCATATATCACAGAAGTAGGGAAAAAATCTTAAAATTCTATATGGAGCTACAAGCGACCTAAAACGTCAAAAGGAATTATTGGTAATAAGGGCAAGGTAGAGCACAATTCTCAATGTGAAGTTATACAAATATAGAATAAAAAAACAGCATGATCCTGGCAAGACTTAATGGAACAGCAGATGAAAAAACAATTCGAAAGACACTCAGCTACCTTATCATTGACATGGTGTCTTAGTTACTTTTCTCTTGTTGCTGGGACAAAATACCTGACACCCAAAATTAAGGAAGGAAAGGTTCATTTAGCTCAGTTTGTGGAGGTTTCAGTCCATACTCAGCAGGCTCCAAGGCAGAGTGGCAAATGGCACAGGGCAACTGTTCATGGTGGCAGAAAAATAGCAAAAGCAACAAGAGCAAAAGGAAGGAGCAGCAGCTGGAAGAGGAAGCCGTTTTCCCTCTGTTGTACTGTATGGAACCTACCTGCCCCCGGGAGGGTATAGCACTCACATACATAACCCCAACATTGGACGATGGATCAGTCAGAAACTCTGGAAGCCTGCACCCATGACTGCATGAGACCTTGGGGATACAACCAGACACAAACCATAACATACTTGTACCAAACGCCTTCACTGAAAGAAAGATAGACTCGGGAATCTGAGTTTTTTTCAGTTCTTTACATGTACTAGATATAAGTCCTTTGTCTGAGGGATGGTTAGCAAAAATGTTTTCCCACTCCATGGGTTGTCTTTTCACTCTATTTGTGATTTCTTTTAAAGTACAAAAGCTTTTAAATAGAGTAAGATCTGGTTGTACATTCTTTGAAGTGTTTCTCATGCAGTTTGGATTCTGTTCATGAAGACTGTTCCTACCGTTATGTCTTCAAGATTTGGACCTACTTTCTCTTCTAGTGGATTTAGTGTTTCTGCTTTAACATTTAAATCTTTGATCCATTTTGACTTTAGCTTAGTGCATGGTGATACATGTGGGTCTAGCTGTAGTCTTTGGCATGGAGAGTCCCAGATTTTCTAGCACCATTTGTTAAAGAGACTCTCTTTCTTCCAGTGAATATGTTTGGCTCCTTTGTCAAAGATAAGGTGGATGAATGTGTTTGTAGTTGTGTCTGCATCTTGTAACCTCTTCTAATGGTTCTAAGGTGTAGTTTTTTTTTTTCCAGTACCATGTTGATTTTTACCATAGTAGCTTTGTAGTATAATTTCAAATCAGGGATTGTGATGCCTCTTGACTTGATTTTGTTGCCCAGGATTACCATTGCTATTCTAGGTCTCTTCTGCTTCCACATGAATTTTTGGAGTGTTTGCCTAGTTCTGTGATGTATACTAATGATATTTTGATTGGAAAAGCATTAAATAACAATTTTGGAAGTATAGCCGTTTTCACTATTTTGGTTCTTCCTATCCATAAACAAGGAATATTGTTCCATTTTCTGATATTCTCTTAATCTACTTATTAGAGTATTGTAATTTTCAATACATAAATGTCATACTTCCTTTGTTACATGGATTCATAAGTATTTCATTTTTTGGGTACTATTTTGAGGGGCGTGGTTTCCCTAATTTCTCTCTCAATAAGTTCGTTGTTTGTATACAAGAATGCTATTGATTTTTTAGTATTGACTTTGTATCCGGCCATGCAATTGAATTTGTTTATTAACTCTAGGGGTCTTTTGGTGGACTGATTAGAGTCTTTTAGGTACAGTATCATGTCATCTTCAAATAATGATAACTATTTTTTCCTTTCCTATCCTTATTCCTTTATTTCTTTCTCTTGCCTAGCTGCTTTGGCTAATGTTTGCAAAACAATGTTGAAAAGGAGTGGTGATAGTGGACATCCATGTCTTGTTCCTTATTTTAGTGTGAAAGATTTCAGTTTTTATTCATTTAGTACGATGTTGACCATTGGTTTGTAATATATGGCTTTTATTAGCTTGAGATAAAAACCATATATTCCAATGTTCTCTAGGGTTTTTATCATGAATGAATGCTGGACTTTATCAAATGCTTTTTGTGCATCTATTGAAATGATCATGTGATTTTTGTCTCTGGCTTTGTTGATATGGTGTATTACATTTATTGATTTGCATATGTTTAATCATCCTGCATTACTGGGATAAATCCCACCTTTGGTCATGGTGTACAATCTTCTTGATTTCTTGAATTGTCTTTGCTAGTAACTTATTGAAGATTTTTGCATGTGTTCATTAGGGAGGTTGGCCTGTAGTTCTCTTTTTTGGTTGTATCTTTCTCTTGTTTGGGTATCAGTATGTTTGCCTCCTGGAAAGTGTGAGGGAGTATTGCTTCCGCTTCAATTTCATTACAGAGTTTGAAGTGTAATGGCAACAGATCTTCTCTAAATTTGTTGTAGAATTCAGCAGACTTGGACTTTTTTTGGTAAGTTTTTTATACTTTTTTGATCTCATTAATTGAAATTGGCTAATTCAGAATATTTGCATCTTCTTGATTCAGCTTTGGTTATTCATATGTGTCTAAGAATCTCACCATTTTTCTATGTTTTCCATCCTATGAAAGTAAAGATTTTTGAAGTAGGTGTTGATGATCTTCTGAATTCCCGCAGGATCTGTAGTAACATCCCCCTTGCCATTCCTCAATGTATGAATTGGAGTCTTGCCTTTCCTTTTTTTGATAAGATTGGCTAAAGATTTACCAATTTTATTCATTTTCCAGAGAACCAACTCTTCAACTCATTAGTTCTTTGTATTGTTTACTTGGTCTCCATTGTGTTAATTTCCACTCTGATCTTCATGATTTCCTCCCTTCTATGACCTTTGGGTTTGTCTTGCTCTTCTTTATCTAGAAGCTTGAGGTGAAACATTAGATTGTTTATTTGTGCTCATTTTGTTTTCCTGATTTGAGGATTCACTCCTATAAATTGCACTCTTAGGACTGCTTTTGTATAGTCCCACAGATTCTGGTATATTGTGTCTGAATTCTCATCTAGTTATAGATATTATTTAATATCTTTATTTCATCTGTGACCCATTGATTGTTTAGGAGGTTATTATATAATTTCCATGAGTTTATGGAGTTTTTGTGGTTTCTCTTGTCATTAATTTCTAATTTCATTACACTATGCTCAGATATTATTCATGGGATAATTTCAATTCATTTGGGTTTACTTATGCAGTATTATATGGTCTATTTAGAGAATATTTCATGTGCAACTGAGAAGAATGTGTATTGTGATGATGTTGTTTGGAATGGTCTAAAAGTATCTGTCATGTCCATTTGTTCATGGGTTAGGTTCATTTCTGTTATTTCTTTGCTGATTTTTGTCTAGTTGATCTACCACTTTGTCACAATGAGGTATTGAGTTCTCCTGTTATAATTGCGTTCTTGCTAATTTAATTTTTCATGTCTGTTAATATTTGTCTTATACAGTGGGGTGTTCCTGTATTTGGTGCATATGTAATTATGGTTGCTATCTATTCATCTTGAAGTTTTCCCCTAACAAGTATGCAGTGACTTTCTATACGCCTTTTGATCCTTCTTGGATTGAAGTAGATATTGCCTACAAAAAGAATAGCTACTCCTGCTTTTTTCTTAGTTTCTGTTGTGTGGAAGCTTATTTTCCATCCTTTGATTTTCAATCTATGAATTTCTTTTTGAGTTAAATGTGTTTCTTGTATATAGAATATTGTTGGGTCTTGTTTATTGATAAACTCCACAAGTCTGTTTCTTTTGATTGGTAAATTGAATACATTTGCATTAATGATTTTAACTCATATCTATTGGCTTGTCATGGTATTTTCCTGCTGTTGTTTCCCTGCTTTTCCTCTCTGTTTAATTGCTTGCCCTGCTTGTTGGTTTGTTTCTGTTGCTATTCTTGGAACTGTGGTCATTTTTATTACTGTCTGGAATATTTTTTAGTACTTTTTGTAACATTGGTTTTCTGTTCATAAGTTTCTTCAGTTGTGGCTTGTCATGGATATATCTTATTTCTCCATTAATCTTGAAAAATAGTTTTGCAGGGTACATCAATCTGGGCTGGAAGTTATTTTCTTTCAGCACTTGAAATACTTCACTCCAAGCTCTTTTGACTTCAGGGTTTGTGTTGAGAAGTCTACTGTGATTCTGATGGCCTTTCCTTTATGAGTGTTCTGTTTCTTTTCTCTAAAAGCTTTTAATATCCTGTTCTTATGCTGAATTTTTGGAATCTTGATTATTATATTCCTTGGTGTAGTTTTATTTCAGTCAGAAATGTTGAATTTCTAAATGCTTCGTTTATTTTATGTCAAATTCTTTATCCATAATTGGAGAATTTTCTGCCATTATTTCTGTGAAGAGTTTCTTTTGTGTCATTTGTGCTGTCTCCAGCTTTCTCATTGACCCCAATCAGTCTTATATTATTCTTCTTTGCTTCATCTGGTAGCTATTGTATTAATTTTTCACGGTCTCTTGCTAATTTTAAGGTATCTTTCTTTTTATTATCACTGTCTGCAATTCTGCCTTTAAGATATGAAGTCTCATCCTCTCTTTCATTCAAACTGTTGTATAAACTTTCAGTGGAAGTTTTAAGATCTTGGATTTCTATTTCAATCAGTTTAGTGGATTCCATTTCTTTCTGATGCTGGGTATTGTTTATTTTCATTACTTTTCTAAGCCTATCTATTTTTTCAGCGGTGTCTTCTCTAATGTCTTTGATTTTAAGCCACCATTTCTTTCAGTACCCAAGAGAGTATTTTCCCCATAGCATTTTCCACTTGTTTTTTCACTTCTGCTGTTATCATTTCAGAAATTTCCAGTGTTTGATTTTCAATTTAATCTATCTCCTTGTTTTCTGGGTTTGTTCTGAGTGGGCTGGGGGACTGGGGTTTTATTTTTCTTCTGTGTCTTTTCATTTTCTATTTTTAATTTTGTTTTCTATGTTGATATTTGCCAGTTTTGTATGATATATAGTTTTATCTCTAGTATTTAGAGTACGACTGCTCTTCAGGTATGTCTTTTAGATGTAGGTGCTCAGGGCTGGGGATATAGCTCAGTGGAATAAGCGCTTGCCTAGCAAGCGCAGGGTCCTGAGTTTGACCCCCAGTACTGCAAAAAAAAAAAATAGATGTAGGTGCTCTCTTATAGCTAGCTGAAAGCCCTAGCTTCCCAATTCTAGAGGATGCAAGATTACTATTTGACTCAGTTTCCAATCCTTTGGTACTGGTATGGGTTGGTGCTTATGACCTCATACAGTCACAGTGTTATCATACAGGAGAAAAAAACTTTTTATAACATGTATGACATCCTGGATAAAATGCTATGGGTAGTAATAACAATAGTTTCAATTGCCTTAACTAACTGTTGATAAACTTAACTGTTGATAAACTATAGTAACCATTAACCTGCTACCTATGTCTACTGGAGTAAAATCTAAAGTTATATAACAAAATCAAACACATACTGAGCACTTGAATGCAGTGATTTTCCCCTTAGTTGGGTGATTTTACCCTTCTGTCCTGAGAAGGGGCTTTAAAATGGATAAGGCATAGGCTAAAGTGATGAGTGAGGTCAAATAGAGTAGAGTCAGGGCTGGAAATTACAGAATGATCACACAAGTCTTGGGAAACTGGAAGACACAGGAAGGAAAGAATAAAATAGAATACGAAGGAGTAGTTAGAAAAGCTAGGTACAATGTTTACTCACTTGAAAGTTTAAATTCAAGAAATACTTGAGGAAAGAGTGAAAGTAAGTCTATAGAAGAGAATGAAAAAAGGTAAGAAAGCTAAATGTTAAAAAATAAGTGAAAAAGGGAAAAATGAAAACGAACAGAAGAAAATAAACAAAGAATAAGGAGATGAAAGAGAGAGACAAAGAAATATAAAAAGCCCAAATACAAAAATAGCTCCAAATACAGAAGAAAACAAGATCACATCCAACCAGACAGGAGAGGGCTACACAATCAAACAAGGGATAATGAAAGTAGTAAAATACCTCTGGTGCTCACAGTTCTATGATAGTGTCCATATTTCATCCCAGAAACTTCTTCGGTATAGAGCTGATCTCGGCCTATGGATGTGGACCTCAGACTCAATTTCTGCTGGTGGAATTCTTTGCAGTCCAACCACTGGCTCATTGCTACTGTTTCAGACACTTCCATGCTGCTGGTCTGGACAATTACTCTGCCCTCCAAAAGTGTGTATGCAGACATGCACCTGGAAAACAGCTGTTATCCTGGGTCTCAGGTCTTGGGGTTCTTGACAGTTAACTTAAAATCGTGTACGTCCTTACACTCTTCTTAGAGACCTCTCCACCCCCTGATGATAGAGGAGGTACAGAGCATGGACTCACTCTGCTTACAGGCCCCACCATCACAGAATGAGTGGAGGAAGCTCCAGTTGCAGATTCACTCTGCTTGCAGGCCTATTGTACATTTCAGATCTTATTTACCCTTTTAGCTTCTCACACTAGTGAGACAATATGATGCTTATACATGTGAGTCTGATTTATTTCACTTATGAGTATGGTCTCAAGTTGCATCCACTTACCTATGAAAGTTTTCAGTTTATCACTCTTGAAGGCTGAGGAGTACTCCATTGTATAAAAAGACCACTTTTAAAAAATCCATTCCTCTGTTGATTGGCTTTTGGGATGTTTGCAAGATTTAGCTCTTCCAAAGTGTGTTGCTATAAATATGGGTACACATATATCACTGTAGTATGGTGTTTTTAATTCTTCTGCAAAGATACCCAGAAGCAGAATAGCTGGATTAACTGAGACCTCTAATCATAATTGTTGAGCTATCTCCACATGGATTTCAACAGTGTTTGCAGCAGTCTACACTCCAACGAAGAGTGGAGAAGGTTTCCTTTTTCCCCACAACCTCATCAGCATTTGTTACTGGTTGATTTCTTGATAATAGCCATTCCTTCAGGGGTGAGACACAATCTCAGTGTTGTTTTAATTTGCATCTCTTGAATGATCAGTGATGTTGAACATTTTACATATATTTATTTACTGTTAGTTTTTCTCCATCTGAGGAGTGTGTATTCCTGTCAGATGCCCACTTTTGGATTGGGTCTGTAAATGTGGGAAGTTTTTCTTGTATCCTTTATACGTTTTTGATAGTAATGCTTTGACTGAGGAACAGCTACCAAACACTTTTTCCCACATTGTGGGTTGTCTCTTCACTCTGTTGGTGATTTCTCTTGCTGTACAAAAGCTTGTTAATAAGATGAGATCCCACTTGTTGATACTTTTTGCTAGTTTCTGTGCAATTGAGGTTTTATTCATAGGGTCTTTACCTATACCATTGTCTTTAAGCATATTACATACGCTATTTTACAGCACACTTAATGTTTCTGTTTTAATATTTAGATCTTTGATCCATTTTGAATTTAGTTTAGTGCATGTTGAAAGATATGGGTACAATTTCAATCTTCAATATGCAAGGCTAGTTTTTCCTACACCGTTTATCAAAGAGGCTATCTTCCTTGAAGTGAATGGGTTTAGCAGTTTTGTCAAAGATAAGGTGACTGAGTATGTCTAGAGGTATTTATGCATCTTCTAATCTGTTGCATTGATCCGTGGGTCTGTTTTTTGCCAGTACCACATTGCTTTTTTGAAAGTAGCTTTATACTATAATTTCAAGTCAGGGATTGTGATACCCCTGCCTTGCCTTTGTTGCCCAGAATTGCTTTTACTATTCTAGGACTTTTCTGGTTCCACATGAATTTTAGGATAGTTTTCTCTAGTTCTGTGAGATATACTGTAGGAATTTTGCTTCAAATTGCATTAAATCTGTATAACAGTTTTGTACATATGGCCATTTTCACTATATTAGTCCTTCCTATCCAAGAATAAGGCATACCTTTCCATTTTCTGATATCCTTTTTAATCTCCTTTATCAGAGTACTGTAGTTTAGGATGTAGAGGTCTTTTACATACTTCATTAGAATGATTCTTATATATCTGAATTTTTTGATAATATTGTGAAAAGTGTTTCTCTAATTTTTCTCTCAGTGAGTTGGTTATTTATATATAGGAACACTATTGTTTTTTTGAGTGTTGACTTTGTATCCAGCACTGCTACTGAATTTACTTTTTAAATCTCAAAGTATTTTAGTGGAATTTTGGGGGTCTTCAATCATGTCATCGGCGAATAGTGATAATTTAACTTGATCTTTTCTTTAACTATTTCATTTATTTCTTTCACTTTTCAAATTGCTCTGGCTAAGGTTTCCAGAACTATACTGAACAAGGGTAGAGAAAGTAGACATCCTTTTCCCTTTCCTGAATTTAGAGTGAAAGCTTTTGGTTACTGCCCATGTAGTATGATGTCGGCTGTTGGGTTTTTATACATGGGTTTTATCAGATTGAAATAAGCACCATGTATTCCAATTTTCTGTAGGGTTTTTATCATGAATGCATGCTGGCCTTTGTCCAAAGTTTTTCATGCATCTGTGCAGATGATCAGATGGATTTTTTGTCCTTGGCTGTGTTAATATGCTGTATTATATTTATTTATTTACCTATGTTGAACCACTCCTACATCCATGGGATGAATCCAACTTCATCATACTGTGTAATCTTCTTGATGTTTGGGTGCATTCTTTTTGCCAATTTCTTACTGAGGTATTTTTATCTGTGTTAACTAGGAAGTTTAGCCTGTAATGCTCTTTCTTAACTAGGTCCTACATGATTTTGATATCAGGGTAAAGTTTCCTTCCAATGTTAAAATTGGGTGTATTGCTTACCTTTCAATTTCATTAAAGATTTTGAGAAGTAGTGGTATTAGGTCTTCTCTGAATTTCTTGTAGAATTTAGCTGTGAATCTGTCAGGGCCTGGGCTTTTCTTTCTTGGTAATCTTTTAATTACATCTTCAATTTCATCAATTGATATTGGTTTGCTTAGGATTATTATATCTCCTTGATTCAGCTATGGTAATTTATATGTACCTAGGAATATGTCCATATCTTCTTCATTTTCCATCTTATCAAAATATAAATTCTCCAAGTAGGTATAGATGATCTTCAGGATTCTGAAAAGGCAATTGTGATTTCACACTTTTCATTCCTACTCCATGGATTTGAGTCTTTTCTTTCCATTCATTGATAAGGGTGGTAAAGGATTTGTTGATTTTACTTTATTTTTGAAAAACTGGGCCAGGGATATAACTCAGCAGCACAGCACTTGCCTGGCAAGTGCGAGGTCATGAGTTCAATTCCTGGTACCAAAAAGCAAAACCAAACCAAAACAAACAAAAAACAAACTCATTGTTTGGTGCACTGTTTCTTTTTATTGTTCACTTAGTCTCCAATCCATTAATTTCTTTTCTGATCATTATAATATTCTCCCTTATATAAGCTTTGAACTTGGCCTTCACTTCTTTTTCTAGATGTTTGAGGTTCAACATTATGGTTTTATTTTAACTTGTTCTGTTTTCCTGATAAGGCTATTCACTGATAGAAATTTCCCTCTTAAGTCTGCTTTCACTGTGTTCCATAAGTTCTTGTACATTGTACTGTCATCAGTTAAATTGTAGAAGCTGTCTAACTATTTTTCTAGTTTCATTTGTGACTAATTGCTTGATCAGAAGGGTGATATTTATTTTCATATAGTTATGAAGTTCTTGTGGTTTCTTTTGCAATCAATTTCCAATTTCATTGTGCTATGTTCTTATAATATGTACTGGGTAATTTCAGTTCCTTTGCATTTACTTAAGTATACTATATTAGGTAGTGTGTGGTCTATTTTGGAGAACAGCCTTATGCAGCTGAGAACAATGCACATTCTGATACTGTAGGATAGCAAAGTCTGTAGACATCTACTAAGTCCATTTGTTTTAAAGTTTGGTTCAATTCTATTATTTCATTGTTGATTTTTTATCTAGTTGATCTGTCATTTTGTGACAATGGCATATTGAGATCCCCCAATATAATTTTGTTAGTGCTTATTTGATTTTTGATGTCTGTCAATATTTATCTTATATAGTTGAGTATAGTGGTATTTAGTGCATATATATTTATAAATGTTATCACTTCCTCTTGGATTGTTCCCTTTACAAGAGTATAGTGAACTTCTTTGTTTCCTTTAATCAGTCTTGGTTTTAACTTCACTTTGTCTGTATACAGAATAGTTATTCTTCCTTTTTCATGAATTGCTCAGGCATGGGGTATTATTTTCCATGCTTTGACTTTCAGTCTATGAATTTCTTTTAGAATTAAAAATGTTTCCTGTGTTCAACATAACATTGGATCTTGCTTTTTAATTCGTTCTACTAATCTGTGACTTTTTATTTGTGAATTGAAACCACTAATATTGATAGTTATCACTGATATGTATTGACTTATCCTTTTGATGTTATATTCTTTTTGTTGGCTCCCCTCTTGTCCCCACCTCATTTAATTATTTGTCTTGCCTTGCAAATTTCTTCCATTGGGCTTCATGAGTTGTAGTCCTTGTTGTCTCTTTCTACAATGTCTATCAAAATATTTTGGAATGCTAGGTTTGTGGTCATGAATTTCCTTAGGAGTTGTTTGTCATGGAAGTATCTTATTTTTCCATCAGTTTTCAAAGATAGTTTCGCGGGGTAAATCAAGCTGGGTTAGAGGCTGTTTTCCTTTAGGGCTTGAAGTTTTTGACTCCAAGCTCTCTTTAACTTGAGGCTTTGTACTGAGAAGTCAGCTGTTATGCTGATGGGCTTTCTTATGTAGGTGATATTTTTTCTTTTCCCTAACTGCTTTTAATATTCTATTCTTGTGTTGAATTTCTGGAATATTGACTATGATATGCCTGGATGTAGATTTTTTTGATCATGGCTAAATGAAGTTGCATATACACCTCACTTATGTGCAATTCTTTTTCTCTACCAGGGACATTTTCTGCCATGATGTCTGTGAACAGTTTTGTTTGTGTGTGCGTGTACTACTTCCTGATTCTTCATGGACTCCAATCAATTTTAAGTTACTCTTCTTTGCATCATCTAGCAGCTGCTGGATTGTTTCCTCATGGTCCTTTGCTATTTTTAAGAAATCTTTCTTTTCATGATTGCTAACCACAAGGCTATCTTTTAAAGCTGAGATCCTTCTCACATTGGTTGATTCTATGTTGGACAATTTCAAGGAAAGTTTTATTCTCCCAAATATCTGCTTGAATCTGTCTTATGGATTTCATTTCTTTCCTATGTTGCACATTAATGGCTTCCATCATTTTCTTAAGCTTTTCTATTTTAAAGTCTCTAAGCATGGCTTTCATTGAGGACAATATCTCTGCAGTTACCTTCGAAATTATTTCTGATTTGATTTTTTTTCTAAAGCCTCATTTAATTGCTTGTTACCACTTCAGAGAGGCCAGATGAGTGGATTTTGGATTGTCCTGAAAGAGAAAAAGTGTACCAGAAAAATTGTTCTTTAAAAAAAAATCTGTTCTTTTGAAGCTGCTTAGCACTGTAAATGTTTCATGGCTCTATAATTACTTTCATTATCCTTGATAAACACAAGACCATAACTAAACATGCAGGATATCTGACTGTACCAAGCTTCATGATCATTAGTCTTGTCTTCTAATCAATGGTCATTATTCTAGACTTGTAACTGATGATCTCACCCTACTAGGTAATCAGAGAACAGCCAGGTTGTTTTGTCTTGCTTTTGTACCTCCTGTTTATGCCTCATATAAAAGCTTTAGTCCACAAGCACTGAGCGCCTGCCTTTGTTGTGGGAGCTGATTCCAGCCAGGACCACCAGTGTAAAGTAAAGCTGTTCACTGCATCCAAATCCTGGGTGCCATTTTGGTGTTTTTGCTTGCTGTATTAGTCCCAATTTATTGCCCCTTGAGTTTGCCTTTGTTTAACTGGATTTCTGGGGTTGTATCTTTTTAAAGTGTCTCCACATTTTCAAAGTTTTCCCCCCTTTTTGTAGTTTAATTCTTGGGTTGATGTTTGTAAATTGCCTATAGTGAATTGCTTTATTGCTATTATTTAGAACCCTTAGGAAATGACTACTTTTCTGAGATGTCTTCCAGCTGTAGCTGGTTTTTGTAGCTGGTTTGAATCAGATGCAAGATTTTTACCACTTCAATTTGTTGGGAATGAGAAGGTTCTGCCTGCTTGGCCCAGACGCTGGTTCTTTGGCACTGTCCCACAATATTTTCCATAACCCTTCATCAGTGTCAATCTTGGAATACCAGAAAGAACAGCTGGTTGGAGAAATTATGTCTCTTTTAGCTAAAGTGGTACCATAAGCATAATAACTGCATCAAACACAACCTAGAAAATAGCAAACTGAAGGAATCATTAATTTATTACCTTTAACCATATGAAATTGATTTGTGATTGTATGATAAAATCTAAAACAAAGCAGAAATTTATACGCAATATATGTCCTTAATATGTCAATTTTACACTTAGGGGTTAAAATTTAAAAGAAGTTAGGTAAAAAATAGAGAATTAGGAAAAGAGGAAGAGATTAGAAGTGAAGCTAGAGGAGAAATGGGGTCACCTTAACTTTGGGAAACTGGTGCAGTGCACAAGAGGAAAAGAAAGAACAAAGAAATAAAAGGAAGAACAAAACACAACAATAACCACAAAGAAGCTAGAAACTACATTCTCACTCATATAAATGTGAAATCAAACAATGAAGAAGAAAAAAACAAAAAAAAAACCCAAATCCCCTACCACCATCACCACCACAACAACAAAATCAACAAGAGTGAGAGACAAAATAAAAGAAAAAAAAAAGACCAAGTTTGTCTCTGCTGTCAGTGGTAGACAAAGTGTGGAGACAGAGTCCAGAACTGTGTTGACTTAACCCAGCTTGCCAGCAATAGTTTTAAGACAGTAGTTGATAATCCCAGCAATTCTGAAAACAGACCTGTACAGCCTGCAGCAGTCAGGGCACCTTCTGTGGGCTGGAACTCAGCTGGGAGATGCTGGATGGACCCAGTAGTTTTTGTGAATTGTGAGCTCAGCTGACACTTTGCCAAGTTGGCTCCTGGCCAATTGCTTTCTCTTGCAGGACAACTGAGCACTCTGTACTCACCCCCAGCTAGTGCTGTCCTTCATGTCCACTGCTACCTCCCACTACTATATCTCTCCATGGAGGCCTTTGGTGTTCTCGGCAGTCACCCAGTGTCCACAGGCTTGAACTGCTCCTTTTACACAGTGAGCTCTGATTTAAGGAGAAAGCTCCACTGGCTATCTCCTTCTTCATTGAAGTTTTTTCCTTCATTCTCTTCATGGGCTTCATTTCTTGCTTCAGATCTTTCCTTGGTCCAGAAGACCCAATTCCCTCCTTTTTTTCTTCCTTGCCAGTTCCTTCTCCAGTGTCTGGATGGCAACTCTCATCTTGGTGATCTTCCTGTTATACAGATTTAACCCAATGCCAATCAAACTACCATCACAAATGTCACAGGATTAGAGAAAACAATACTAAAATTCATTTGGAACCAGAAGAGACCTAGAATAGCAAAGACAACTCTGGACAACAAAGGGAAGGTAAGGAGCATCACAATTCCTGATGTCAAATTACACTATAGAGCTACTTCGATAGAAACAGAATGGTACTGGCAGTAAAACAGACTTGGTTAGTGGTGCATATTAGAAGATGCAGAAACAACTGTAAATATTCTCAGCCAAACTGATTGTCTTTGAAAGTGGGCCCAGACACTTTCTATGGGTAAAAAATGTAGCTTCTTTAACAAGTGATGCTGGAAAAACTGGCTTTCCATATGCCAAAGACCAAAATTAGATGCTTATCTCTTACCATGCATCAAGGTAAAATCAAAATGGATCAAAGATCTAAATATAAAAACAGAAACACTAAATATGCTGGAAGAGAAATAGGCAAAGGCTTTATGAACAAAACCGTGATCACATTGGAAATATCACAATGAATCAACAACTTGAGATCACTCCTTGTTGAAAAGCTTTTGCACATCAACAGAAGTCATCAACAGAGTGATGAGATAACTCACAGAGAGGGAAAAAACTTGCCAGCTGTCCCTCAGACAGAGGACTAACATGTAGACTATATAAAGAACTCTGAAAAGTCACACTCTCCTAAGTTTAATACCCCAATTCGAAAATGGGTATCTGAAATTAATACACAGTTTTCAGATGAAGAAGTTTGAATGATAAATAAATATATGAAAAAATGTTCAACATCACTGGTCATTCAAGAGATACAAATTCAAGCACAGTTGAGGTTCTATCTCATTCCAGAAATAATGACCATTACCAAGAAATTCACTAGTAACAGGCATTTGATGTGCTATGGTGAAGATGGAAATCTCCACTTTTTGCTGAAATGTACACTATTGTACCCACTGTGGAAATAAATGTGGAGATTCCTCAAAGAACTAAAATTAAAGGTTCCATTTGAACCCAGCTATTACTCTTCCTTGTACTTTTCCAGAAGAACTGAAAGCACTATACCACAACCATATATGTACATCCATTTTTATAACAACAGTTTTTAATAACGAAATCTTTGATACAACCCAGATGTCCATTGGCTGATAAATAGATAAAAAAGGTGTGTGTGTGTATGTGTGTTTACACAGTGGAGTACTGCTTAGCTATAAAGGAAGGTAAATCTGAGACATTTCTAAATAAACGGATGCAGCTTATGACTATACTCTTAAGTGAAATATGCATTGTTTCTCTGGTATGAGAAACCAAAAGTTTAGTAAGGACCAAAGTATATAATAGATATTGTGAAATAGGAATAAAATATTCAAATGGGAATGAGGGCAAAGGAGGGAAGAATATAAAAGGAAGGTTGGGGAAAAGAAAAAATGAGAAAAGATGAAACATGTAAACAAAGCTTTTGTATATAAAGAGGGGAAGAGGGTTTGAAAAGAGTGTAGAGACATGGGAAAAAAGAATCAAGAAGTATCCTGTATTGGTACAAATTCCATATGATGAATGTGTTCCTCATGCATGTCTAAAATATAACAGTAAACTTAATTAATTTAAAAAAACCTAAAAGTGGAGGTTCTATTTGACCCAACTGCTCTCCTTCTAGTTATATTTCAGAAAGAGTTAAAAGCATAATGCTCCTGAGATATATGCATACCCATGTTTATAGCACCAAAATTTGTAATAGCTAAATATTGGAAACAGGCCATATGCCAATCAGTAGATGAATGGATAAGGAAAATTTGTTACTTATGTACAATGGTGTACTACTCTGCCACAAAGAATACATCTGAGTCATTGGCAGGAAAATGAGTAAACCTCAAGACCATAATCTTAAGTGAAATACATTTGACATCCAAGATTATATATCTCCCTACTTGTGAGCAAAACCCAGCATTTATGCAGGGAACATAAAAGAGGGTAGATATTGTTAGTTAGGAAGAACATGTTCAAATGGGAATGGTAACAAGAGAGGGATGAAGTGAAAGGGAAGGAAGGAAAAAGAAAACCAGAACAGAATGAAAAGTGGAAACAAATATTTTGTAAATGTGGAGGTTAGGAAGCATTGAAGGCCGTGGAGTGGAATGAGAAAAAAAGAACAATCATGCTATGTATAGTTAAAAATTCTCTATGATGAATTTGATAACATGTGTGACAAATATGTACAAATGAAAATTAAGTCAGAGAACTAATGATTTCATTCCAGGGGGCCACTAGCTCCAAGGCAGAAATGACATGACAAAATAGACTCGGTAGAGAGCAACTGCTTTTCTCATGTCAGGAAGGAAACAGAGAGAGGAGGGAGAGGCAGGTGAGGCAGGTTTAATCTTCCATGTTATGCCTCCAGTGATTCTTGCCTTCTGACCAGATGCCACCTACTAATCACACATCTAGCTATAAACTACTGATGAATATAGAAACTCCGTCATACAATCTCTTTCTAAAAGGGCCACCTCTCAACACATCAGGCATTTGAGTGATATTTTAGATCCAAATGACATTCCCACTTGTGGACAGCTTGACACTTTGTACTACAAGGCCAGGAATTACAAATAATGAAAAATGAAAAAGAGATTTCCCGGAACTAATATGGCAGTTAAAAGTACGATTAAAGGATGTAATATCAAAAGAAAAACCAATCACATTTGTATGCTCACAATGAATAAAAGAAAACTAAAAATGTGTATTGAAAAAATACAGTATTTGTATAGTAATCTTAAAAATGCCAACATTTTAAAATTGAAACCTATAAAATGCTATTGATAGAAATGCATGTTTATAATACATAAAAGGACAACTTGGATTCATGGATTAAATCACTCAAAATTGTAAACATTTTAAATAGTTTCTCTCCAATTTTAATGTAATTACTATAACAATGCTACCAATTTTACATATATTCATAAGATTTTCTTCTAAAATTTACATGGAATAGCACATGAACAATATTAGATAAATAATTCTGATATGAAGATTCATGAAGGAGGAAACTCATTACCTGATTTGCAGATAGCTACAATAAATCATTGTGTTCTATCAGAAAAGGCATAGACATAGGTTAGTGAAATAGAGAAGCCATAAGTACACCGACATAAATATGTCCAACTAATATTTGACAAATATTTAAAGTATTTTATTTGAAGAAAGATAGACTTTCTCTATAATTGCTGCTAGATAGAACTTGTGGATACACATCATAAACAACAGAAAAGAAATGCATACTAAATTTCACATCTTACCTGGAAATTAAGACAAAATGTATCTTTGACTTAAATATGAATTGTAAAATTAAACAATGTTTAGAGAAAAATATGGGCAAAACCTTAGAGCATATGCTTTGGTTAAGAATTTCTGACATGACACCAAAAGGACAATCCATAAAAGAAAAAAAAAGAATGAATTAAACTTCAATACTTTGCTCAGTGAGAAAAAGTTACTGAGATTGGCATGGCAGTGCCTGTCTAATGCCAGCACTCTGGGAGACTGAGGCAGCAGGATCACATATTTGAGCCTCACCTAGGCAACTTAACAAGTTAACAGAGCCCTGATTCAAAATAAAAGGATAAAAATGGGTGGGAGTTTATATTATTGTGAATACCCCACCTCAAAGTATAGCCAAAAATAATAATAAAAAAGAATAAATAAATAAAATAAATAAATATTACTGACTGTGAGAAAAGAACTACAAATCACATATTTGACCAAAGACTAGTGAATACATATAGTATTATATATAAATATATTATCAAAATTCTACAGTAATAAAAAGCACAATCCACTTAGAAAATGTACAAAAAATATTTTTTTATTAAAGTGAATATACTTTATAAAATAGCATATAAAATGACATTTAAAATAATTGGATATTACAAAATCACAAAGTGAAATCACTATGAAATAAAACTAGTAATTGTTAAGATGACCAGAATAAGATATACTGACTATATCATACACCAATGAAAGTGTGAAGAAAATGAACTGTATAAATATCTTCACTTTACTAAAAAACTAAATAGGCAGTTACCATGAAATCCAGCCATCATATTATTACATATGTAGTCCTTAGAAATAAAAGCTTAAGTCACAGAAAAATATGTGCACAAATATTCCTAATAGTTTCATTCGGAATCAAAAAAGCTGGAAAAATTCTGACCTTCTTCAAAGGTTTGATTACTCACCAGAAATGGCTTTTAAGAAATGATAAATGGAGTTTGTCAAGTTGAAGCAAAATGTCAATAAGAAGCAAAATATAAACACAAAGGTACAAAATTCATTAATAAGTTGAGTGCAGTGATACCTCCAATCCAAAGTATTTGGGAGCATAAGATAGGAAGATCACAAACCGGAGGCCAGACAGTCTAATTTAGAAAGACTGTCTTATTTTTTTTTAATGTAAGTGGTATATATGGAGTTCACAGGTATGGGGCCTCTGGTTTTGATCCTCAGTATGGTAAAATTTAAAAATTAAAAAATCTAATAGCAAGTATACATTCAATTACAGAGTACTTTAATAACTTAGTGGTGGTTTGTGCATAAGATTTAGTCTTGCTTAAACTAAAACATGAAGTTATTAAAATAATTATATAAACCTAATTTTAAAGTATACAAAATAGAAATAACATGTGACAGGAAAAGTGAAAAATTTTTAGAGGGAACAGAAGTAAAAGCATAATAGTTTTGTACACAATTGGAGTTTTTATATGAATAAATTACTGTTGGAATTATAAGATATTTTATGTAAGACTCAGTAGCTATGAAACAAAATATACAGAAAAGATTGTGAAGTAAGAATCAAAGCATATCACTGCAAGAAATCACATAATCGCTAAGGAAGGTGGCAACAGAAAAATAAATGAAGAATTTATATTGCAAAAGTACTCGCTCTTTCTTGTTTTGCTGCCTTCTTCTTGCCATGAACTCTTTCTCATCAGTGATGCCTGTCTGTCAGGACACCTTGCGTTGAAACCAGCTGATTATGGATAAACTGTTAGCTAAATAAACCTTTTCTCCTTTTATTTTGAAAAGGTGTCAGGTATTTTATCCCACCTATGCAAAAAGTAACTAACACAGAATTTGGTAGACGAAAAATGGAGTTTTTGCTGTGACTCTACCTGACTATATGGTTTAGCATCCTTTGCCACTGCCTTATGGAAAGAATGTGGAAAGGTCCAGAAATGCTGGGTGAAAAAGCAGCTGACTTGATGGGAGATTCTGGTCAGGGTTATAAAATTGAAAGTTTAATAGTAATCCTGCCAATGAAGACCAAGCTTGGGAGGTTTCCATTGGAAAGAGGGACTACATTGGCTGTTGGACTCCAGAACATGTGTGTTATACCTTGGAAGAAACTTTTATCTGAATTTTGCTCATGTCCAGAGACTCCCTGAGATTAAAACTAAGACCAGGGGACTAATTGTTTTGCAGAAGACATTTCAAGACAATCTAATGTCTATGCAGTGGCATGGCTGCTGTAGGGGGCTTCTAGCCAGATCTGTGTTGAAATTAGGAGAAAAGATGTCAGAAAATGATATAAAATGTTATGCATTTAGCCAGAAAGAAAGAATGAGTAAAGCTTTGACTGCAAAGATAAAGGAGAAGAGGTTTTCACTGCTGAGAAGAAACAGAATAAGAAGGATGACCTGATTACATCCCATGAACAGAAGACCTGAACATTGCAGTCTCAAAGTGGAAATGTGAAAGACTGCTTTGAGAAGGGAGGCCAGAGCACCGTGTTCCAGAAGGCCAGTGGCTTAAGGAAATTTTTACTCAGGATTTGGTTCATGGGCACTTGACCTCTACAGCAAAGAGAGAAGGAAGCCTAGCTACTGCTCCAGCTGTCAGAAAACCTTGGCATAATACACATGGCACTGGTTTTAGGTGCATGCAAAATGCGAGATTTGTGAGGTCAGGAAAACTTCCACACAGATTTCAGAGCAAGGTCTCAGAGCCAGGCAGTGTGCCCCTGAGAGGCAGTGTGTGAAGTTGTGAGTGTTAAACTAGAAGTACAGTGAACAATCCAGAATTTTGGAGACAGCAGAAACATGGATCATGTAAGAAAAACTGGAAGAAGGGAGCACAGCCAACCCAAGAGAGAAGCTATGGGAGTTACAAGCACTGGCACCGGCACAGGGGCAGACACAACCAAGCCCTTTTGAGTTCATATCCTGCCACAGATAGTGTCAGCTGCTGGACATGAAACTACAGGATTTACTGTTTGCTTTGCTGGATTTTGATTTGCTTCATTATTTCCATTCCTTTCTATCCTCCCCTTTGTACCTTTTGGAATGGAAATCTCTGTCTTGTTCTCCTGAAAGTTAAAGTGTTTAAATTTCTTTTCATCAGTACAGAGACTTGCAGCTAAGAATTTTCCTTCAATTTCCAAGGAGATTTTGGACTTGGACTTTTCAGTAAAGATGAAACTGTTAAGACTTTGGCAACTCTTACAGGTGGACTAAATGCATCGTGCCTAAGGGATGTCCAGGAGTCTTTGATGGACCAGGGGGAGGATGTTATGGTTTGTGTCTTGATGCCCCCACAAAGCCTCATCCAGTCATAGGTGGAGTTTTTCAGAGGTGGCTGGTTCTGGGTGTGTGCTTGATTAATGGTGCAATGCTAGGATTATGGGTCGGTGATTGCTAAATAAGTCCACTGTTGCCTTAATCTCAGTAGCTTTGATAAAATATAAGGCACAGAAAGAGGCTTGTCTTGTCCTTTCCTTGCTTTGCTATTTTCTGCCTGCCATGAATTGTTTCTTCTCTGCAATGCCTCTCTGCTATGCCACACTGCCTTGGAGCCACCCTATTATGAACTAAAACCTTTACAAACTGTGAGCTAAGTAAAGCTTACCCTATGTATATACTATATGGGATATACACTATACAAGGTGTTTACCCAGAGTGTACATGTGTGTGTGTATGTGTGTGTGTGTATGTATACACACACATATTAGTAGTAAACAACTTATAAAATATCAAGAATTAAGTCTTTACCTGTCACTAAGGACCATAAATATAAACAGATTAAATTCATCAGAAAAGAGTGGTCCAGTGAATTAAAAATAAAGCACAGTACTAGGGCACCCACAAAGAACTCAATTCAGCTTTCAATAAACATATAGATATAACTGAAGGGATTAGAGAAAATATTGCACATAATGAAAACCAAACGAGAGCAAGGGTAGCTGCACTTAGCTTCATGGAGTTTGAGTAAACAACTATTTAGAGAAATGAATATTTTTTGGTACCAGGAATCAAACTCATGACCTCAGACTGCCAGGAAAGTGCTTATGTGGCTGAGCTACATCCCCAGCTCTGAAATTTCACTATATAATGAAAGAGTAGCTGGGGATATAGCTCAGTGGAATAAGCGCCTGCCTAGCAAGCGCAGAGTCCTGAGTTCGATCCCCAGTACCGCCAAAAAAAAAAAATCCTTTATAATGAAAGAGTGGGGCATCCATCAAGAGGATAGAGCAAAAATGTAAGACAAAATGAGAGCATCCAGGTATGCAAAACAGGTATTAATAAATATAAATGGAGAGAGAAACAGAGGAGAGTAGTAGGGGGCTTCAATACTCAACTTTCAATAAGGTAGAGATAGTCCACACAGAAAATCAAAAAGAAATTTTGAATTTCAAAAACACTGTAGATCAAATGAGCAAAATGCATATAAATCCTATCCAGTAGCAGAATACATACTCCTCTTAGAGCATTATTCAGGATAAATCATGTTTAAACACTCAAAATAAGACTTAAATTTAAGATAATAAAAATCATATCAACTCTCTGTTCTGAACACAGTGTTATGAAAATGAACAACAGAAAGAGAATTAGAAAAGTCACAAATATGTGCAAAATAACACTCTTAAAAAGCAATGAGTCAGAGAAGATATCAAGATGGTAATCAAAATGACCTGGACACAAACAGAAATGCAAAACCAACCCATTTATGGCAGTTGTGAGAGTTCTAAGTAGGGAATTTACACAGATAGATGTTAAATTAAGAAATAAAGTTCTCAAACACCTAACAC
>PVLD010026911.1:0-21496 GCA_004027595.1 Dinomys branickii
CAGCGATACATGTGCAGGCAACGTATTGTATCACTGGTGTAAGAACCTGAGGGTGGGAATATAAACTAAGAGACATGAAGGAAATCTGTTCAAAAACAAAGAACAGATGGGACGAGGGAAAGGAGAAAAGAAAGAGACAAAAATGTATGTATGTATATATGAATATACATATATGCAGGAGGGCTAACATGGTTCTACTCTTGTACTATATCACTTAATGCTAAGAAATAATCGATGAAAGGTTATTTGATCAATCTTGTATGTCTATATGTGTTATCCTGAGCACCCAGTTCGAAGATATCAATATGCAAAGCAGCAAGTATTTGTGGGTTTTTTTGTTTGTTTGTTTGCCTATTTTGTTTTCTGTCTTTGTTGTTTTTTGTTTTTTGTGTTTTTGTGTTGTTGAGAGGATTAATTTTCTGACCAATTTTGAATGTCTGTATATGGGTTCATATATTCACACTTCGAGGATATTAATGGATAAAGCAATAACCACTGTTGAGATCATGTAACCTTGTCTGTAGATCAGTTGTGATTGTAGTATTTTTTATGCTAATTTGTGTCTGTTTGTTAATATGTTTTTGTGCTTTTATTTTTTAAAAAGAAAAAAAAAGTAAAAGAATAACTGAAGAGAATTATGAACAACAAACCAATACTACCAAGAGTACTTAAAGATATTCTGGACAGAAATTAAAATGACCACAATTCTAAAAACAACAAAATAAAGAAAGCACCAGGTAGGACATGCAATTAAAATAGCGGGAGAGAAAAGCAGGAAATCAACAGTAGGAAAATACCATGACCAAGATATTCCAATCCATACCAGTTATAACCATCAATGCAAATGGCCTCAATTCACCATTCAAAAGAAACAGACTGGCACACTGTATAGAGATACAAGATCCAAAAATAGGCGGTATACAAGAACCACATTTAACCGAAAAAGAAATTCATAGACTGAAAATCAAAGGATGGAGAACAATCTTCCGTGCAACTGGAACCCATAGAAAAGCAGGAGTAGCAATTCCTTTTGCAGACAATGTCAGCTTCAAACAAAGAATGATCAAGAGGGATAAGGAAGATCCCTACATACTTGTCAGGGGGAAATTTCAAGAGGAAGAGATAATAGTCATAAATATATATGCACCAAATACAGGAGCACCAAATTATATAAGACCACTATTAATAGACATAAAAAATCAAATAAACAATAACACAATTGTAATGGGAGACCTCAATACCCCATTATCACAAAGAGATAGATGAACTACACAAAAAAAATCTCCAAAGAAATAACAGAACTAAACCAAATCTGTGAACAAATGGACTTAGTGGATGTTTTTAGACTGTTCCACCCAACATTATCAGAATAGACATTCTTCTCAGCTGCACAATGTTCTCGGGAACATTTCTAAAATAGACCATATACTAGACCACAGAACATGCTTAAGTAAATGCAAAGGGATTGAAATTCTCCCATGGATAATACTGACCATAGTGCAATGAAATTAGAAATCAATGGTAAAAGAAACCACAAAAAATTCCATAAACACATTTAAATTAAACAATACCATCCTAAACAACCAATGGGTCAGAGATGAAATAAAGGAAGAAATTACATGATATCTACAACTAAATGATAATGCAGACACAACATGCCAGAAACTATGGGACACTAAGAAAGGAGTCCTAAAAGGAAAATTTGTAGCAGTAAATTCTCGCTTCAGGAAATCAGAATGAACACAAATAAACAATCTAATATTGCACCTCATGTTTCTAGAAAGAGAAGAGCAAGACCAACCAAAAGTCCATGGAAGAGAGGACATTATAAAGATCAGAGCAGAAATTAATACAAAGGAAACCAAGAAAACAATGCAAAGAATAAATGAATCAAACAGTTGGTTCTTTGAAAAAATAAGTAAAATTGAAAACCCTTAGACAAACTAAATCAAAAAAAAAAAAGGAAAGAAAAGACTCAAGTTCATGCATCGAGGAACGATAAGGGTGAAATCACTACAGAGCCTGTGGAAATTCAGAAGATCATGAAAAGTTCTTTGCAAATCTTTTGCTCTTATAGGATGGAAAACATAGGTGATATGGACAGATTCCTAGATACATATGAATTACCAAAGCTGAATCAAGAAGACATAAAAATTCTCAATAAGCCAATATCAGTTAATGAAATTGAAAATGTAATTTAAAAACTTACCAACAAAGAAATGCTCATGTCCTCTGCTCTGTAGTCAGATACATTATCCATTGTGCTGCTGGCCAGATTCACTGCTGAATTCTACAAGAAATTTAGAGACAATGTAATGCCAATACTATACAAATTATTTAATTAAATGGAAAAGGGAAGCAATACTCCTTCACTCTTTCTTTTCTTGAGGCAAATATCCTGACACCAAAACCAGAGAAAGATACAACCAAAAAATAGAACTACAGCCCAATCTCTGTAATGAACATCGAGGCAAAAATTCCCAATAACATACTAGCAAACATAATTCAACAAATCATGAAGAATGTTAACCATAATCAGGTGGAATTTATTCCAGGAATGCAGGAGTGGATGAACATATGCAAATCAATAAATGTAATACACCATATCAAGAGAGCCAGATAAAAATCACATGATTATCTCTATAGATGCAGAAAAAGGTTTTGATAATGTCCAGTGCTCATTCATGATAAAAACACTACAGAAAATTGGAATAGATGGTCCTTATTTTAATCTGATAAAAGCCATCTATGACAAACCAATGGCCAACATTATGCTAAATAGACAAAAACTGAAAGCGTTCACTCTAAAATCAGGAAAAAGACAAGGATGTTCACTATCACCACTCCTTTAAAACATAGGTCTGGAAACACTAGTCAGAGTAATTAGACAAGAGAGAGAAATAAAAGGAATAAGGATAAGAAAGGAAGAAGTGCATTTATCATTATTAGCAGATGACATGATACTCTGCATAAAAGATAAAAAAAGTCAATCAAAAGACTCCTAGAGTTAATTACCAATGTCAGTTGCATGGCTGGATACAAGGTCAGTACTCAAAAATCAATAGTATTCTTACACAAAATTAACAAACTTATTGAAAGAGAAATTAGGGAAATCACACCCTTCATAATAGCATCCAGAAAAATAAAATACTTAGGAATCAATCTAACAAAGGAAGTAAAAGATTGATACATTCAAAATTACAGCACTCTGAAAAAGAAGATTGAAGAAAATATCATAAAATGGAAAGATATCCCTTGCTTATGGATAAAAAGAAGCAACATAGTGAAAATGGTTATACTTCCAAAATTGCTATACAGATTTAATGCAATCCTGATCAAAATACCATGAGCATACTTCACAGAACTACAGCAAACACTCCTAAAATTCATCTGGAACCAGAAGAGACCTAGAATAGGAAAGGTAATTCTGGGCAACAAAAACAAGTTGGAAGGCATCACAGTCTGCGACTTGAAATTATACTACAAAGCTACTGTGACATAATCAGCATGGTACTTTCAAAAAATAGACTTGAGGACCAGTGAAACAGATCAGAAGATGCAAACACAGTTACAAACACACTTAGCCACCTTATCTTTGACAAAGCACCAAACATATGCACTGGAGGAAAGATAGCCTCTTTAATAAATGGTTCTGGAAAAACTGGCTCTCTACTTACCAAAGAGTAGACCCATGTCTATCACCATGGACTAAATTAAAGTCAAAATGGATAAAAGATTTAAATATTAAAGCAGAAACATTAAGTATACTGGAAGAGAAAGTAAGTCAAAATCTTGAAGACATAGGAGTAGGCACAGTCTTCAAGAGTAAAACCCAGATTGCATGTGAAACACTTCAAAGAATCAACAACTGGGATTTTGTCCTATTATAAAGCTTTTGTACTTCAAAAGAAATCACCAGTAGAGTGAAAAGACAATCCATTGAGTGGGAAAACATTTTAGCTAAGTGTCCCTCAGACAAAGGGCTTATATCTAGAACATATAAAGAATTGAAAAATATCAGACTCCCCAAATTCAAAAATCCAGTCCAAAAATGAACATCTGGAATGAATATGCACTTCTCAGATGAAGAATTACAAATGGCAAATAAGTACATGAAAAAATGTTCAATATCTTTGGTCATTTGAGAGATGCAAATTAAAACAAACCTGAGATTTCATCTCACCCCAGTGAGAATGGCTACTATCAAGAAATCAATGAACAACAAATTCTGGAGGGGCAGTAAGGATATAGGAACTCTTCTCCACTGTTGGGGGCAATGTACACTGGTACGACCACTTTGGAAATCAGTCTGAAGATTCCTCAAACATTAGGATTAGAGGTCCCACTTAACCCAGCCTTTCCCCTTCTGGGTATTTTCCCAGAAGAATTATAAACATCACACAACAGTGATATATGTGAAACCATGTTTACAGCAGCACAATTTGTCATAGCAAAATCTTGGAAGCAATCCAATTGCTCATCAACTGAGAATTGTATAAAAAAGTTTTGGTATTTTTATACAATGGAATATTACTCAGCTATAAAGAATGATAACTGAGGCTTTTATAGATAAATGCATGCAACTAAAGACCATACTCATTAAGTGAAATAAATCAGACCTGCATGTGTAAATACCATATTATCTCCCTCGAGTAAGAACCTGAAAGTATAAATAAAGTCTCAAAAATAAAATAGATATTGTGAAAGGGAAAGAAACTACTCAATAGGACAGAATAACTGGTATGAGGGAAAGGAGAAAAGAAAGAAGGAAAGAAGAAAACTGTACATATACACAAGATAGCTAAGATGATTGTACTACTAATTTCTATTGGTTTATTGAAAGAAACAGTTAATATTGGAATTTTTGATTGATCTTGCACACCTATATCTGGTAATCTGAGCAACTACTTTAAAAATAACAATAAGTAATACAACAACCACTGTCGATTTCCAATCATCTTGTTTTCAAATTCTGTATCATTTTTATAGTTTTTGTTATTTTGTTTTCATTCTTTTCTCTTTAAAATAAAAAAAGAATTCATAAGCTGCAAAAATGACCATTGTTAAGACAGAGTTCTGAAATTGAGAACACAATAGTAAATCATGACGAAGTACTCAAGCCACAAAAAACAAGAGAACAAGAAATGGCCATTAAGTAGCTGCTACATGATAGACCAGCCTAAGATTAACTGGTGTTAGAAAAAAGTTATAAGACAACAGATGGATTTATTAATATAGTCACAGAAATCATAGCAAATTCTCCAAATATGAGAAACAAGTTCAACATAGAAGTAAAAGAGGCTTCTATAACACCAAACTACTTGTTAAAAAGCTTACCAAGTCATATCCTTATGAAATTGTCAGATATTCAAGAACAACAACAAAAACAATTTTAAAGCAGGCAGAGAACCAAAACTCACATATAAATCTAAACTTATTGGAATTACAAGAAACTTCTCAACACACACCTTAGAGTGGAGAAGAGCTTGGAAACAAATATTTCAAGCCCTAACAGCAAATTAATTCCAACAAAGATTAACATATCCAGCAAAACTCTCTTTCAAAGGAACTCTTCTCCACTGTTAGTGGGAGTGTAGACTGGTACAACCACTATGGAAATCGGTGTTGAGATTCCTCAGAAAACCAAAACTGAAGGTACAATTTGATCCAGGTATTACCCTTTTGGGTATTTTCCTGAAAGAATTAAAAGCATCATACCAGAGTGATATATCAACACTCATGGTTTATTGCAGTTAAATCTTAGAAACAGCCCAAATGGCCATCAACTGATGAATGGATAAGGAATATGTGGTTGTTTCATACAGTGAAGTACTACCAGCCATAAAGAAGGATAAACTTGAGACATTTCTAGGTAAATGGATACACCTTAAGACCATATTCTTAAGCGAAATAAACTGAACACACATATGTAAAATTTCATTGTTTTCTGGTGTGAGAAACCAAAAATGTAAACAAGGCCCAACATTTATTAGAGGTATTGTGAAATAGGAGGAAAATATTCAAACTGGAAATGGAACTAGGGAGGGCAGAGGGCAAAAGGAAGGAATGGAAAAGAAAAAATGAGAAAAGTAGGAGAAAATGGAAACAAACATTTTGTAAATCAAGATATATTATGTACAGATACAAATTCCTTATGATGAATGTAATCATTATATACACCTAAAATATACCAATAAAAATAGGGAAATATGGGTATTTTATTTTAAAAGACCAGATCAAGAGATGTACGAATACTAATTCAACACTCTAGAAAATGATGGAGAATATTCTAGATTGAAATAACAAAGGAATAAAGCTAAATAAATAGATAAAATAAAAACATCAAGCAAAAGGGCTGGGGATATAGTTCAGTGGAATAAGTGCCTGCCTGGCAAGCAAAAGGTCATGAGTTCAATCCCCGGTACTGTAAGAAAACAAAAACAAAAACAAAAACATCAAGCAAGGGAATGAATAAACAACAAAAATTGACAGGAAAAGAAAAACAAATTTATTGCCAACAGAGAAAGAATGCAATAACAGTAAGTAATCAACAAAGCTCAGTAATATCTCTTAATGTTAATGGCCTCAACTCTATAATTAAAAGATACAGACTGGAAGACTAAATAAAAAAACAGAATACAACAATTAATTGCATCTAAGAAACTCTCCTAACCCTAGAAGATATTCACAGGTCAGAAACAATATTTCATGCACCAGGACCCTGTCAACAAACACAGGCAGCAATTTTAATCTGAGACATGATTTATCTTCAAGCTAAAAGAGATTAAGGGACAATAGTCACCACATAATATATCAGGGAACAATCCAACAAGAAGAGATAATGCTTATAAGTTTGTATGCAGCAAATACTGGAGTACCCGTTTTAATAGAATCAATGCAGCTGAATTAAAAGATCAAATAAATACTAAGACAGTCATAGTGGGAGATATTAACACCCCACCTTTAGAAAGAGATAAATCAATTTAATAAAAGATCAGTAAAGAAATATCAGAGCTTAACCAACCCTTGAATATATGTACTTTATAGATAGCTATAGAGTATCCCACCCCACTACAACAGAGTATTCAGACTTTTCTGCAGCACATGATCCTTTTTCTGTGATAGATCACATACTAGTTCACAATATCTGCTTAAGTAAGTACAAAAGAATCAAAACACCCCATTCATGCTCTCAGACCCCTGTGCAGTGAAAACAGAAATCAATGACAGAAGAAATAAAAGAAAATGTCAAAACACCTAGAAAATTAATAACACACTTTTAAATAACTACTGGGTTACAGAAGAAATCAGTGAAGAAATTAAAAATTTCTGAAAGTTAATGACAATGTATTATACAGTTCACCAGAACCTCTGTGACACAATGCAAACAGTCCTAAGAGGGAAGTTCACTGCAGACAATGCTCACATTAGGAAAATAGAGTGAACTCAAATAAACATCTTACAAAGAAGATTGTGATACTTGAGAAACAACAATCTGGGTTTGAACTGACATTAAGGAGGTAAATTTTAAAGATTAGAGCAGAAATCTAAGAAATTGACAACAAAAAATACAAAGAATCAATGAATTGAAGAGCTTATTCTTTGAAAGAATAAACAGAATAGAAAAACCCTTAACCAAACTTGCCAAAAAGAGAGAAAAGACCCATATCGATGCAATTAACAATGGAAAAGGTAAAATCATAATAGACATTGTCTAAATCCAAAATATAATAACTAGTATGATAAATTGTGTTTTAAAAGTTGAAAAGTTTTGAAGAAATAGACAGCTTCCTGAATCATACAAATTACCAAAGGTAACACATGAACACATAAAAATGCTGAACAACTCAATAATAATCAATGAAATTAAGATACTAATAAATAATCTATCAACTAAAAAAGAGTTCAGGACCTGATAGATTCACTGCTGAATTCTATGAAACCTGTAAGGATGTTATATCACCTATAATTTTCAAGCTCTTTAAAGAAATTCAGACAGAGTCCTTCCAAATTCATTTATGGAAGCTAGCATCACTCTGATTCCAAACCCAGAAAAAGAATGAGCTATAAAAGCAAACTACAGGCCAATCTCCTTAACGAACATAAATGCAAAAATCCTCAGAAAGATATCAAACAGAATGTAGCACATCACCAAAAAGATCATGCCTCATGACCTAGTAAATTTCATCCCAAATACAAGGATGGTTAAACATATGCAAATCAATAAATGTGATACATTACTTAAACAGAAGGTTAAAAACCACCTGATCACATAAATCAATGCAGAAAAGGCTTTTGACAAAATTCAATGCCCTTTATGATAAGAAGAAAATTTGTGTAGAAAGAGTAGACCTAAATTTCATAAGTTATTTATGACAAACCAATGGCCAGCATCATATTAAATGTGGGAAAACTGAAAGCATTCCCTGTAAAACCAGGAAGAAGACAAAGACGCCCACTATCACCACATCTATTCCACATAGTACTCAATAATATTAGCTTGAGCAATGAGGCAAGAGGAAGGAATTAAAAGAATACATAAAAGAAAGGAAGAACTCAATTTATCATTATTTACAGATGGCATGATACTTTACAAAGAAGACACAAATATTTCCACCAAAAAACTCTTAGAATTCATAACCAATGTCAGCAATGTAACAGGATACAAAATCAACAAACAAATATAAATAGCATTTTTGAACTCCAATAAGGAACTCAATGAAAAGAAAAGTATGAAAATAACAGCATTCCTAGTAGCATCAAGCAAAATGAGACACTTAGGGATTAACATAATCAAGGAAGTAAATGACTTCTTCAAGTAAAATTACACTACTCTGAAAAAGAATATTGAAGAGGATATCAGAAAATGAAAAGATAGCCCATGTTCCCAGATAGGCAGAACCAATATTGTCAAAATGGCCATACTTTCAAAACTGTTTTACTGATTCAGTGCAGTCCCAATCAAAATACCGAGCATCCTTCACAGATCTAGAAAAAAATCCTAAAATTCATACTGAACTAGAAAAGACCCAGAATAGCAAAAGAGCAAATCAGGGCAATAAGAGCAAATCAGCAGTCATCACAATATTTGACTTCAAGCTATACTACAAAGCAACAATGGTAAAAACGGTATACACATTGAAAGAAAAGCAGATATGTGGATTTATGGAACAGACTAGAAGATTCAGAAACATCCCCACACAATTCAGTTATTTCATCTTTGACAAAGAGGCCAGAAGCATTCACTGGATGAAAGACATTCTATTCAACATATGGTACTGGGAAAACTATATCTTTGTGCAGAAGATAGAAATTGAACTTATGTCTCTAGCCATGTACTAAACTAAAATCAAAATGGGTCAAAGATGTAAACATTACAAGAGAAATATTGACTTACTGGAACACAAAATAAACAGGCTGGGATATAGCTCAGCAGAACAAGCACCTGCCTGGCAAGTGCAAAGTCCTGAATTCAATTCCTAGTACCCACTCCTCCCCAAAATTGAACACAAAATAAGTAAAATACTTGAAATTATAGGTATAGACAAGAATTTACTAAACAGAACCCCAATTGCACATGAAACAGCAGCAAGAATCAATAAGTGAGATTACATCAAATAAAAATGTTCTCAGCAAAGGAATTAATTATAAGAGTGAAGAGTCAACCTATGAAATGTAAAAAATGTTGTCATCCATTCTGTACATAAAAGACTAATATCTAGATTATATAAAGAAGTAAAAGAAGAAGAATGTAAAATAAAAGACCCAATCAAGAAATAGGGAGTTGAAATGAACAGATACTCCTCAGAGGAAAAAGTACAAATGGCTAACAACTACATAAAAATATGTTCAATATCCATGGTCATGAGAGAAAAGCAAACAATGCTAAGATTCCATCTTACAGCAGCAAGCGTTGCAAACATCAATAAATGAAAAAAATAAGAGATGCCAGCATGGCTGTTGTGAAAAGGAACCATCCTACATTGTTGGTGGGAATGTGCCTTAGTATAATCATTGTGGAAATCAGTATGGAGATTTCTCAAAGAACTAAAATTAGCAACTCAATATGATCCAGCTATCATCTACTCAGGTATCTTCCCGAAAGAACTAAATACTTCATACTATAGTGATACACGCATACTAATGTTTATAGTAGCACAATTCATAGTAGCTAAATCCTGCAAGCAGCCTGCATGCCTATCAAGAGATGATTGAGTAAAGAAAATATGTTATCTACACATAGTAGAATACTACTTGTCTATAAGGAAGGACAAATTTGAGACATTTACAGGAAAATGAATACACTTGGAAAATATAATGTTGAGTGAAATTAAATAGACACACAATCTTAAATACCATATAATATATTTCATTTGAATAAGGTAAAGTGAAGAGCTCACTAATGGATGGATAGAAGCAGACAAAGGGATAGATCTGTTACAGATGGGAAGGGGTCCAGATCCTGGGGAGGAGCAGAGGGAGAAATAAAAAGAACCACATACCACATATAGAAACCAAATAAACTCAATGGATGTAAAAAATTATTCATCATAAAATGAGCTAAGTTTAATAATATCAACAAGAGTGAAAATGGGGAAAGGGTATTTAGAGGAAGAGAGGAGGATGTGGGAGAGAAAGGAAAGGGGATTAAGAAAAAGGAAACAAGTTGTGTTATGTACATTTACCCGTTCACCAAGGTGACTGCAAGTTGCATGTACTGCTGTCTTGGTTACTTTTCTCTCATGCTGAGACAAAATACCCAACGCCCAAAATGAAGGAAGGAAAGGTTTATTTAGCTTACAGTTTGTGAAGGTTTTAGGCAATCCTTGGCTGGTTCTGAGGCAGAGTGGCACATGGCAGAGGGCAGCAGTTCATGGCAGCAGAACACAGCAAAAACAACCAGAGGAAAAGGGAGGAATGGCGGCAAGCAGTCTCTATCTTTCCCTTACATTGTAAACAGGCTACCCCCACACAGGGGGCGTGTAGTTCTCACACAGTCTCCATGCCCTCCTCTTCCACAGGCTCAGGGTGTGTACAAAGTAAGCACCCCGGCTTCCTGCTGGGTCACTCAGCCAAACCTCTAGACTCCCAAATTTGACACAATGTATCAACCATAATAAGTGGAAATGTCTTAAATCCAGCCCTATCTTGTCTTAGTGAAACACTGTATCATTTCTAAAGTTTTTTTGTTTTTGTTTTTATTTTTTGTTCTCTTTAATGAGCAGCCTTGTTGAAGATAACAATATGTAATATAGCGACTGTTCCTATCGTTTTGTTCTGAAGGACTATATCGTTTTTATTGTTTTTGCTTTGTTTTCTTTTTGTCTGTTGTTGGTATTTTGCTATTGTTTTTACTTTCTTATTCTCTTTAAAATAAAAAAGTCTTTAGAAATTATGATAATAATAAACCAATGCATCAAGCAAGTTGCTGCAATAGATGAATGGGGTCAATCTTGAGTGGCTAGTAATGACAACATGGGTGCGGCTATTATACTTAATTTGAAGTTTATTCTTAAAAATGCCCCTTTACTGTTTGTAGATCAATTAGGGTGGGTGACATAAAGCAGGGAAGGCAGAGGATGAAGCAAGGGAGACTGAGCTGGCCGTGTATTCACGAACAGTAACCTATGTGGGAATTCCGGCGATGTTGTGTAGAAAATCCTGATCTAGATATTGAAAATGAATTTTGGTATAGTGATTTTGATATTTAGAGGGAAACTTTATTATGTAATTAAGTCTTACTGCTCTTATCTGTCTAGAAGAGGTAACTAGCTAAATTGTGGGTTTCAAGAAATGCTCTCTAGGCATTTTAGAGTGGAATATTGTTTAAAGTAAAGATAAGCACAGAGTCTCATAGCAAGTTTTTAAATTAAAAAGAATACTGTCAAACATTTAAAGTTTCAGTAGTGAGTGGTTGAGACCCAAGGAGTGGCTTCCCAAAGGTGTGGACTGGTGACAGCTCTAGCAAACGTGCTGAATGCAAAAACTTCCCTGAAGGGTAATTAGAAATAATTGCAATCAATGCCTCTGACTGGGAGTGTGAGCTCTGAGTGGATTTTCCTGAGTGACAGATTAATATGATAACTGAGTGTTCTGGGCAGGTGTCCACATTCATTCTACAGAAACAGTTTCAACCAGGACATGAAAAGCTACCAAGAAGAGGAAGTACTGGGTTTGATGAGCAAGCTACACCTTGTTATACTTCTGGTTTTGAATTATATTGCAGTCCTAGATACTTGAATGCCAAAGTCCCATACTTAGTCATATTATGCTACAAATTTCTTTACAAGGTCTTGCCCCTGACCTTAGTATCATTTGATTTTCTGTACCATTTATCTCCTCATTGCTAATGGCTGACTAAAACTGCATGTTGGACCACACTATGTTCTGTTGCTATCCTTTTCCTCTGCATTTTACTGCATTTCTTTCTTTCTGTTTTTCAACCTGATAAGTAGTACTTTATGACTTCCTTATTATCTTACAGGTACAAATTTTCTGTCTCATTTTCAGTCATTTCCTGCAATTTTGACTAGTTCATATCTCAGCTCCTGTGTTTTGGTTCAATAACTTTGTTTTGGTATTGTAATGGCCATCTTCCTACAACATTAATATTACCCATCTCCTTTTCATCCTGCTGTATTTCCTCTGAGACAAGTCCGTCTATTTATCTAGTCTTATCTCTTGCCTTTGTGCTCTCTGCCTCTTATGATCAGTGTCCTACTTCCTTTCTTGAAAGACGAGCTGTTTCTTCCTAGCTACAAAGCCCTGCAGTACATTATACAGTTCCTCCTCATCTTCACTCATCTCCCATTTTTAGTCACTGGTTATGGATCACAGTACTGTTAGCTTCTTATGATTTTTACCCTTCTTCTCCCATGCTTTCAGTCTATATAAAACAATGTACCCCTTGGGGATATTTTCTTTCTATTGTTCCAAAGCAAGAATGAGCAAACATCAAATAATCTATCATTCTACAACCATTCTCCATTTCCTTACCCCACATTTAAGTGGGTTTCTTTCTCTTATGAGTTCAATCTCTCGTATGATTACTTAGCACACTTTCACATTCAAAGCTTTTAAGAAGCTAATTAATCCTTAAAGTACCCTTCTGGGATGCACCCAGGCTACAGAGACAATTGATTTTAAGGGTGGGAGCAAAGCCCTAGAATTTGTTTAGCAAATCACTGTTCAGACTACATTTTCTTCTATTCTGCCTCCCCACAGTTGAAGCAGATATGATCATGAATACATTTTGTTTACAAGATAGCTGCCAGAAAATGTGTGAACTTCCTGATGCCCCAGATTTCTCCATTTAACTTATGTTAGTACTCAGTCAGCTGCTCTGGGGAAGCCAGAAATCAAACTACAGAAGATTAATGCATATCTTATGTTTGCGTTTCTCTTTCACCCAGGAATAGAGAATTTTTTACTTAAATCTGTCATTATAACAAATAATTTCCAAAAATATAGAAAGATGATCATGCATGTGGGTGTGTATAAGTATCAAAGGGAGGAAGAAAGGAAAAGCATATGTTGGAACGCAGTTTTGTTTTGAGCTGTTCAACTACATTATTACAAAGACAGCTAGTTAGAGGGGCATCCTTTATCTTACATGCTTAGCAAGATATCTTTGCTTTTTTTCCCTTAAAATATTAAAAATACAGTGTGTTCAGACCTATGGCTTACATGCTATATGAGGCTATTTGGGATTTATAGTTTGGCTATTAAGAAAGGAAACGAGTTATTGAGTGCCAAATCACTGTTTTATCTGGCTGTTATTATTATGTTACTGAGCAGTAAGGAAGGGCTTTTGTATAATGAGGAAAAATTACAAGCAATTAAATGACTTTCTTTCTTCAGTTCAAGTGCAATAGGTAATTGTTTAACCATTACATCCAAATTATGGAGGCCACTGGTGATCATTAATAAATAAAACTGTAAGTGCGATCGCACACTGAAAATATCAGCTCAGTCATTGCTTTCTCGATCAAACAGAAAGCATAACAAACCGCCTTAAACATGCTGGACTCTTTTAAATTTTTGTCTTGTCTTTCTGTGCACATTGATGGTCAACCATATATAGAATACAATCATATTTCAAAGAAAATGATGATACATTTTCTGTTCAGAAAGACTATCATAGAAAACTGGATCTTTACTTTTTCAGACTCCAAGGAATTGCAGATAGTTTTTATTGAAAAAGGCACAGCCATTCTGGAGTAATTGTTTTTTTAAGCTAACTTAAGTGAAACAACCTTTTAATATTTAAAAAGTATTGATTTTTCTTTCTATTAAATATAAACAAATACATTTAACAAATATCTCTACTGATATACTATCATTCTTGGGGCTCATTTCACAATAGTCATAATTATCTCTTTCCCTAAAAATAAGACCTGGCCAGAAAATAATCAGCCTTGTAAACTAGAAATCAAAAATGCCAGCTCCAACCAGCCTATCCTTGCTTTCTCTCCCATCACTGTTCTCTTGCTCAATGACTCCCGTGTAAGACAGGCAAGGCCACAACAGGCTGGTTGGAAATGGCACTTTTGATTTCTAGTTTACAAGGCTGATTATTTTCTGGCCAGGTCTTATTTTCAGTAAACATAAGTATTATTAGCACAGTGGCAACTAAAATTATGTGTTTAAGTGCCAGATATTAGGCTAAATTATATTTGAGGTGTGTTATCTCATTTGATACTATTTATATCCATTTTCAGATAAGTCAAGTAAAGTTTAGAGATTAAATGACTTGACAAAAATTATATATCTAGGAAATGATAGAGCTGGGAAGTAACATTCTTTCTTTCTTTTCCTTTTTTTCTTTTTGAAACAGTGCTTCACTATCCAGTTCAAACTGGCTTTGAGCTCATTATGTAGCCTGAGATGGCCTCAAACTTCCAGATATCGTCCTGCCTCAGCCTCTCAAGTGCTGGATCAGGCATGGGCCATCACACCTGGTTATAACTTTAGAGTGTTTGCTCTTGACTACTATATTATATCATACCATTCCAGCCTCTAAGAGGGGATAAGACCCTGAGTTTTGTTTGAAAAGTTTACTTGCTAGCAAAGTTTTATTTGAAGCAGACAATGTAATAGTTTTCCATTTAGAACAACTAAGAACGTCTCAAAGTAAAACCAAAACATATATATGCGCATCCTTTCAAATAACTTGAATTCTCCTCTATTTTGTCTTCTTCTTTGTCTCACATCTTTACCTTTACCTGACAATGATGATTGGAGAATATGAAATTACAGAAATGCTACTTTATTAAAGCACCAATTGATTATCAGATGCTCTTTGTAAACACATCAGATAATAATAATTCAAGTGTCTTCCTAGATGGAGTGAGTGATTTCTTGATACCTAAGACATCCAACTCTCACTTTTTCTAATAATAATGCAAAAACCAAGGGAAACCAAACAAAATCAACTCATTGTAATAATAAAGATACCATAAAAATGTTCACTGAATTCCATTTTTCTGGAGCTCAGAGTTTCCATGGTTATTCTCTTATCTCCTGCACTGCTTCTTATTTCCATAATAATAACATTAATTTCCGATTTTGCCCAACAGTTCCAGTTGTGTATGTATGTACTTAATATATAAGGGATGTAACTGAGCTGTGAAGTAAGTAAAGAGGTAAGGAACAAAATGAAAGCAGCAACCTAGAGAAGCGAATTCATTTTTGCCTTGAGGGAATTTGCGAAGCAGTGAAATTCAAACTTTCAGAGTTTTATGACCTTGTGAGTGTGGGGAACAGGAGATAAAAAACCAGGATCAAGCAGATGGAAAAGCCATTAAAAGATCCCTATTTTATATAAAACTGGGGTCCCGAAAAGCAATGTCAGGATGCAGTACAACTGTGGATAAAGACATTCCTTCTTTGCTCATGTGAGAAATTCTATAGAAAATTGCCCACTCTGAAACTTAGTATTGGATGGACAGGCAAAATTCTCCCCTGAAAACTAAGTTTAAAGTGCACAGATAAGATCTCATGTAGGTTTTAGTGGGTCAATTTGTCATACATATTGCAAATAATAAATTTGGGATCCTGTGGTCTGTTTCATCTTTTGATGATTTTTTTTTCTTGCGGTACTAGGGATCGAACTCAGGCCCTTGCGCTTGCTAGGCAGGCGCTTATTCCACTGAGCTATATCCCCAGCCCACTATCTTTTGATGATGTAGGGTGTGTCTTGGTTACTTTTCTCTTGTTGCTGAGGCAAAATATTCAACTCCCAAAATTAAGGAAGGAAAGTTTTATTTAGCTTACAGTTTGTGGAGGTTTCAGTCAAGGCAGTGTCACATGACAGAGTGCAAATTGTTCAGGGCAGCAGAACACAGCAGAAACAACCAGCAAAAGGAGGAATGGCTGCAGGAATGAAGCAGGCAGCCTTTCTCTCCCTTACATATGCAAACTGTTCCCCCTAGGGTATAGCTCTTACATCCATAGTCCCAGCTTTGGATCATGGATCAGTCATAAACTCTAAAAGCCGCCAAATAACTGCATGAGGATTTGAGGGGACATATGGACACAAACCTTAACAGGGTGGAATATGTTACCTTTCTGAACAATAGAGTATGGCAGAACAATGGAATAAATGTTAGTTTCTGGCATAGGCCTTCCAAAACAGACAGACTGTACTTTTCTGTCCCTTTGAAAGTTTGCCTAAGGTAAGCTAACCATGACAAAAGAAGCTTACCTAGAGTGAGGCTGTCATAATTTGAAGAAATTCAAATCAGACACAGGGAGAGGGAATATAGAAAGAGACACATGACAGTAGCTCATATATTACGTACATGTATGAGGAAGCCATCAGATGATGCAAGATTCACCTACCATCTTATTATAAATATATGGTGCACCCTAAGTGAGGATGTAACAAATGAGCCTCTTAGTCCCATAATTCTTGGGAGGTAATAAATTGTTGTTTAATAGGAAACAAATGGAAAGGTTAAAAGAGAAATTTAGGAATGAATTATGATGAATGAACAGGTCCAAAGAGATTGCAGGGAATTGAAAACTTCCATTGAAAGCTTACAAAACCGCTTAAATGAAACCGAAGATAGAATTTCAGATCTTGAAGACAGCATGGCAGCTTATGAGTGTGAAAGGAAGGATCTCATAAAGTCATCAAGGATCCAAGAAAAATCAATCCAACACCTGCAAGACGAAGCAAAAAGAAATAATATTCGAGTAATAGGAGTCAGTGAAACAGCAGGAGACAACACAAATGATATAAAAAGAATATTTGCTGAAATAATAGCAGAAAATTTCCCAAACAAGGTAAAAGATACTGAACTACAGTTAATCGAGGCACATAGAAGCCCAACGAGCCATAACCCAAAGAAAACCACACACAGACATATAATAGTCAAGATCACAGACATCCAGCAAAAGAACACAATATTAAAAGCTGCTAGAAAAAAGAAACAGATCACCTATAAAGGAAAGCCCATCAGAATCACAGCAGACTTCTCAACGGAAGCCAAGAAATTAAGAAGAGCTTGGAGCGAGGTATTACAGATTCTGAGACAAAACAGCTTCCAACCCAGACTGATGTATCCTGCAAAACTATCCTTCAAATTCAGTGGAGAAATAAAACATTTCCACGACAAAGACCAACTGAAGAACTTCATGAGTGCCAAACCAGCATGGCAAAAAGCACGAAAAGATATTCTAGACAGGGAAAAAAGAGACTACAATCCCAAGAACAATGATAGAAACAACTCCCTACACAGAACAAGTAAGTAAACATTCAGCAAAAGAAGGAAAACAACAACATGTAAATTACATGACTAGACCAAGCCAACATATAACCGTTATAACCATTAATGTAAATGGCCTCAATTCACCAGTCAAAAGGAAAAGATTGGCAGAGTGGATTAAGGAACACAACCCAATGATATGCTGTACACAGGAAACACATTTTACTCAAAAGGAAATCCACAGGCTAAAAGTTAAAGGATGGAAAACAACTCTCCGTGCAACAGGTCCCCAGAAAACAGCAGGGGTAGCTATTATGTTTGCAGACAATGTAAACTTCAAACCAAAGACAAAAGAGATGAAGAAAGCCATTATATACTAGCTAGGGGAAAGCTGAAAGAGGAAGAGATAACAATCCTAAACATTTATGCACCAAACAATGGAGCACCAAACTTTACAAGTCAAGTCTTAACAGACGTGAAAAATCAAATAATTAATAACACTATTGTAAGAGGGGACCTAAACACCCCTCTGACGCAAAGAGACAGGTCAACTGGACAGAAACTCAGCAAAGAAATAACAGACCTGAACCAAAAGTGTGAACAAATGGACTTTGCAGATGTGTACAGAGTGTTCCACTGCACAACATCAGAAGACACATTGTTCTCAGCTTCACATGGGTCTTTCTCTAAAATTGACCACATTCTAGCCCATAGAGCATATCTACCTAAATGCAAAAGAATTGAAGTTATCCCATGCATATTATCAGACCACAGTGCAATGAAATTGGAAATTAATGACAAAGAGAACTCCAAAAACCGCATAAACACTTGGAAATTAGACAACAACCTCCTGAATAACCAACGGGTCACACAAGAAGTTAAAGAAGAAATTCAAAAATACCTACAAATAAATCAAAATGCAAGTGCAACCTACTGGAATCTGTGGGATGCAATGAAAGCAGTCCTCAGACGGAAATTTATAGCAATGAGCTCATATATAAAGAAAACAGAAAGAGAGCAAATAAATAGCCTAATGCTACACCTCAAACTCTTAGAAAAAGAGCAACAAGCCAAACCAAAAGCCCAAAGAAGGGAGGAGATTATAAAACTCAGGGCAGAAATTAATGCAATTGAGATGAAGAAAACTTTTCAAAAAATGAGTGAATCAAAGAGCTGGTTTTTTGAAAGAATAAATAAAATTGATAAACCCCTGGCCAACCTTATCAGAAAAAGAAGGGAAAGAACTCAAATTCATGCAATAAGGAATGAAAAGGATGAAATCACCACAGATCCCACAGAAATCCAAAAGATCATTAATACCTACTTTGAAAGTCTTTACTCCCATAGGATAGAAAATTCAGAAGAAATGGACAGATTCCTAGAAAGGTACAAATTACCAAAATTGAATCAGGAAGACTCAAAAATCCTGAACAACCCAGTATCAATTAACGAGATTGAAGATGTCATTAAAAACTTACCCACAAAGAAAAGCCCAGGCCCTGATGGATTCACAGCAGAATTCTACAAAACATTCAGAGAAGATTTAATGCCAACACTCCTCAAACTCTTCAATGAAATCAAAAAGGAAGCAACTCTCCCTAACACATTTCTGGAGGCAAGTATTATACTGATACCAAAACCAGAGAGGGACCCAACCAAGAAAGAGAGCTACAGGCCAATCCCTCTAATGAACATAGATGCAAAGATACTAAACAAAATACTGGCAAATAGATTACAGCGAATCATAAGGAAAATTATACACCACGACCAGGTAGGATTCATCCCAGGAATGCAGGGATAGTTCAATATTCGCAAATCAATTAATGTAACATCATATTAATACAGTCAAAGACTAAAACCACATGATCATCTCAATAGATGCAGAAAAGGCTTTAGGTGAACTACAACATGTGTTCATGTTAAAAACTTTAGAAAAAATAGGAATAGATGGCCTCTACCTCAATCTGATCAAAGCCATCTATGACAAACCAACAGCTAACATCATACTAAATGGACAAAAACTGAAAACTTTCACTTTAAAGTCAGGAACAAGACAAGGATGTCCATTGTCACCACTCCTATTCAACATAGTTCTGGAAGCATTAGCCAGAGCAATTAGACAAGAGAGAGAAATAAAAGGAATAAGGATAGGAAAGGAAGAAGTTAAACTATCACTATTTACAGATGACATGATACTATACATGCAGGATCCCAAAAACTCCACAAGAAAACTCCTGGAATTAATTGACAAATTCAGCAGCGTAGCTGGATAAAAAGTCAACACCCAAAAATCAATAGCATTCCTATACACGAACAACAAACAGACTGAGAGAGAAATGGAGGAAACCATACCTTTTACAACAGCATCCAAGAAATTGAAATACTTAGGAATCAATCTAACAAAGAATGTGAAAGATTTATTCAGTGAAAACTACAGTACTCTGAAAAAAGAGGTCGAAGAGGATTTCAATAAGTGGAAAAACATCCCCTGCTCATGGTTAGGAAGAACCAACATTGTGAAAATGGCCATACTACCAAAACCGTTGTACAGATTCAATGCAATTCCCATTAAATTACCATTAGCATACTTCACAGATCCAGAGAAAATATGCCTTAAATTCATCTGGAACCTGAAGAGACCCAGAATAGCAAAAGCAATCCTAGGCAACAAGGACAAGTCAGGTGGAATCACAATCCCTGACCTGAAATTATACTACAAAGCTACTGTAATAAAATCAACCTGGTACTGGCTAAAAAACAGACCTGAGGATCAATGGAACAAACTGGAAGATGCAACCACACCGAAAAACACACTCAGCCACCTAATATTTGACAAAGGGGCCAACCAAACTCACTGGAAAAAGGATGACCTGTTTAATAAATGGTGCTGGAAAAACTGGCTTGCCTCTTGCCAAAAACTGAACATAGACCCAAGTCTATCACCATGCACCAAACTCAGGTCAAAATGGATCACAGATGTCAACATTAAAATAGAAACTATAAATCTATTGGAAGAGAAAGTAGGTAAAAATCTTGAAGACACAGGAGTAGGCAGAGAGTTCATGAACAAAAATGAAACTGCAAAGGAAACACTTCAAAGAATCAATAACTGGGACCTCATCCTACTGAAAAGTTTTTGCACATCTAAAGAAATCACCAGCAAAGTAAAAAGAAACCCCACAAATTGGGAAAAATCCTAGCTGGCTGTCCCTCAGACAAAGGTCTTCTATCTAGAACATACAAAGAATTAAAAAACATGTACCTGTCCAAATTCAAAGTCCCAATCCCGAAATGGGCAGCTGAGATGAATACACACTTCTCAGATAAAGAAATACAAATGGCAAATAAATATATGAGAAAATGTTCCACATCCTTAGTCATTCGAGAAATGCAAATAAAAACAACATCGAGATTTCATCTCACCCCAGTAAGAATGACCAGTATGAAAAAATCATCCAATAGCAGATGCTGGCGAGGCTGTGGAGAAATAGGGACTCTATTACAGTGCTGGTGGGAATACAGACTCGTGCAACCACTGTGGAGAGCAGTTTGGAGATTTCTCAGCGAACTAGGTCTAGAGCTTCCATTCAAACCAGCTATTCCCCTTCTGGGTATTTTCCCAGAAGATCTGAAAGCATCATATCACTCTGATATATGTGCACCCATGTTTATAGCAGCACAATTTGTAATAGCTAAATTGTGGAAGCAACCCAAATGTCCATCCACAGAAGACTGGATTATAAAGCTGTGGCATTTTTATACAATGGAATATTATTCAGCTATAA